>JACEIK010003865.1:98913-150479 GCA_018107945.1 Datura stramonium
CCCACATTTCAGGTACCTAACACGTTGTACCCCATAAGTGGAAGATACCTTGTGCCATATCTGGGACTAAAGGTAACTGGTTGTGTTCATGAATTTTCGGGGTGCATGTCTCTCCGTGCTTTCACTGTCCAACTAGATATTTTCCATCTTACTGAGTGCTAATAATGTTGTATAGATTTTTATGTACCTGCAATTATTGCCTTACTAAAAACCTCTGTCGGAAAAAATCTAATTCACTGGTATAAAAATCTCGGGTAAGAAAAAGAGTACAATGTGTGCCTGACACTTCTATGAACACCTCTTCATTCCAGATGGTAAGTAATTAATTGCGTTCCTGATTCCTTCTCCTCTAGGGCTTCATCTTTATGCTTGGCGTATATTCCTGCCAAGTAGATTATGTTATGTCCTTTAATGCTTTCATGTTTGCCTACTTCAGTTTATTTATAAAAAAAATAGTTAGTTAAAATCAGTCAAAATTTTACCTAACAGGTTCATCGTTCGTAGGAAATCCCCACTTCAATCTTTTCTGGACCTTCTTTCGTGTTTAACTGATCGGATAGATTCTTCTGAATTAACTAAATGCGTGCATCTGATGCTGAACCTAATCCATGCGCCGCCTATGGAGTTCCTAATTTCCTAGACACTCCTTAAGGGTGTTAAGGTCGTCCTTTGAGGTTCCTTTTTTGGGATAGTACACCTGGAGCGATTCTCTATTACGTCCATGGGAGGAAGGTAAGGTGACACCAAGCATACCCTCCTTATAGACGTGTTAAGAAAGCCCAAGTATCAAGTGTAGATATACTTATGTCTAAGAATCATTATTGTTTCTAATTTTTATTCGTATTCTAAATCAGGTGTTGTTTATTTCTATTGGTTCTTCTCAACTTCCTTTACTCTTACATGGAGTGCCACTGTATTCTCATCCCTTGGGGGAGGAGCGGTAGCCTTTGAAAGTTTCAACTAATTACGATAATATCACCGCTCCATGTCTGAGTCAAGCCTCTCTCTACCTGAGATCGTGCGAAATCAATGCTTGTGGTGAGTGTGTGACCATTGACCATAGGCTAAGTCCTTGGGCTCCCTCCTCGGTTCTTGATAAAAACCTTTGGCACTTTTACAAAAGTTTCATACGGTTGTCGCCTTGTAGCATTCCACGTATCTGATTCTGAATTACTCACTCGCTAAGCCTAGGTTATTGCGAGCTCAAGATTGTTTCTGATCATTTCTTAACTAAACATTCTACTCTTGTTGCCACTTTAAAAATATGCCCAGTAAAAACCTTCTCGAAATAAAAATCTAGGTCAATAAAAAGAGTGTAGCGGGTGCCATTAGCTTCCTTGGGAATCTCACCACTTCAAGGTAGCCAGTGACCACAAGGTTATTCTTCTCAAATATTTTAATCTTATGTGTCTCCAGTCATATCTCTTCCTTTGGCATTCTCACACACTCCTTCAAGAATGTTTAGTCAAAGATTTAAAAAAAGGCTGATCACTCTTATTGCAAAATCTTTAGTCGAATGATCGCGGTGTGACGGGATTTAGCCCTAGTTTCTCAGTTCAGTAAATTAANCACTTGATTAGATTGATGCCTTAGTCCAGTTCCTGTGGGATCGATACGGAAAGAACAAATCAGACCAGGACACATGGCAAGACTGAATATAAAGGATCATCTATGGGAAATTAAGGGAGAACAGAGAAGACTCACTCTAATACATCATAAGGAGTCTTGTGCATCTGCCAAAGAGAGACCGGCCTGGAACCAGGCACTCAAGAGAAGTTTCACTCAGAGTATACTGTCGTACATCTGAAAACAGTCATAATGACCCTCAGAAGCCCAATAATCATTCTCAAGTCACACGTCTATCTGCCCCAATAAAATTTGAGCAAGGCATCAGAGCATAGATGGTGTGTCGAGATTTTACGACACATTTGTCACTTTTTCATGAGTTTTTAAAGTCTTTGATTGCTTTTATAAGTTAATTCTGATGTTAAAATAGTGTGTTATTGAAATCCAAATAAAAATGAAGAAAATTGCACAGAACCAACAAAGTCTGCACAAAATGGGTCACATACGAACCTCAGATGGATTCTATGATCCGTCTATCTAACTGTAGATGAACTTTAGAGAAGCTGAAAATGAAGCAAAATCTGGCTAAGTATGGATTGAAGTACGGTGCAAATTATGGACCGTAAATTCAACGTACGAATCGTATATGGTACCGTAAAGCTTAGCAGAGAAGTTGGAAAATAGATATTTGACTTATGAAGCCCAGTTATAGACCACATCTGGATTATGCGGTCCATAAATCTGGCCATGGAAGCCTGAAGGCCAAAATTTATGAGTTGTAGATCAAAAGTATAGTGTCACAGATCAAAGTATGATAAAGGCCATTTGAGCTCAGAGTCAAACTATGGAGGAATTTTGCGGACCATATGTGGATTTCATGGTCTGCATGACATCTATGGCCACTGAGAGTGAAGTGAAGAAGAAGAAATTATGGCCACGTTAGAAATAATCCACTGACTGATAGTCAATTCTATGGTCCATAAGTTGTACCTGTGCAGTTCTGAGTAGAATTGGGATTTGATTTTCTGGACCAATATAAATAGTTTTTCTAGGTCTTTTTTATCCAGTTCTTGCACATTACTTTACATGAGCATATTGTGAAGTACTCTAGACATTTTTCTTGGGATTTTTCATAACTAAATTTCGTGTTCTTACTTTTAACAACTCTCAAGATTCTTATAAGTAAAATTACAGTTTATTCAGGCTTTTGTTATTTTTATTCAATCTTGAGCAGCTAATTCTTCTACTAAAGTAGTGAACTCAATGAGATTGCGAAACCACGAAATCTCATCTTGATTACTGATAGTGAATTTAAATATATCATTAATGGTTGATAGTTGCAAATATCAATTTATGCCAAATAACTCTAATCATACTTGAAGAGTTAATTAAGTTTTGGAAGAATTAATTAACAAGAGTTCGAGACGTTAATTCTCGTTTAATAAATTTACTTAGTAATAAGTTAAATTTACTTGGCTAAAAATTATTAGTTTTAATTAACTATGGTTTATTCAAAAGAATTAACTAAGAAAAGTAACATTTACATGTTGGAAAATAGTGAGTGATCATTTAGAGATTATCTACATATTAATATAAAGTCGCTATCAATAATATCTTGTTTGAGAAACTTAGGTGGAGCAACCTATAACATGGACACAACCTTGGCTCTTTAATAGACTGATTATAAAAAATTCAATTTTATAATATTATTTAGTTATAAATTTCAAATATTTCAACTTTAACGAAATAGCATCTTAAGACGACAAATTAAGTATTTATTCACATCAGTAAACTTTTCATGCCTATTCTCTATGAAATTACACCCCAATCTAGTTGGGTTACTATATTTCAATATGATAGTTTTACATTATATTTTAAGTGTCAATTTGAGTGTATCAGATTTTGACATTTGTCATGGCCGAGTCTATACCCTGGACGAGACACGGTACTTGGAGTCACAAGTAACCCCAAGTCAACCCATGGTCTATCATAACACTGGTAATCTGAGTAAACATATGGAGAAGCTTTAAATAATAAAATCATTTAAGAAAGCTAATCTGATAAAAGTTCATACATCTGAAAAACAATACTGAATATCTGAGTTTATGTCTGAAAGCCATCTACAAAGGATGAGTTTTTGGGACAAGCCCCCAGCTAACTCTAAAGTCTAACTGAAAGAAATTAACTGAAAATAAATATCATCCTCGAAAGATGAGGACTCACCACTGTTGTTGCTGAATCACCTGAAGGAATCTAGTAATGGTGCTGAGGTTGAGAACCTACACTTGTATCATGATACGATACAACATAGAAGGTATGCGTCAGTACTTTGAATGTAATGAGTAAGTAAGAGATAATATAAACATGTACAAACAAATAACTGAACTGAAATGACATGAAATGACTAACTGATATACTGAAAACTGAGCAACTGGATATATAACTGATATGGCCAATAATGACCCTGGCTGATGGTCATAGGCATGTCCTGAATCTGAAATACTGAGATGAGATAAACTAAAACTATACCGACTAGTGGGAGAGTCTATAACCGACATATAACCACGTGAGCTAGACATAGAGTTTGATGTATATGCCCCATCGATAGGACCCAATATACCTTGCCAGGGTATAAAGGCATGAGCTGGGTGATCACAAGTCTAGGGCCATAGGGCTAATAAAATAACCTATGGTGGATACGTAGTTCTAGAAACCTGAGTGCGCTGGAATTCCGGTCCGCTCGGTGCTAAGTCCTACTCCCACTAGATAGTCCTAATCTGACTACTAAGCTAATAACTCGAAACTGGGGTCCAAGCCTAAATCAGGGATACTTATCTGGAAGTAACCTTAGAGTCTTATCAGATCGAATTATGTAACTGGTGTTCTAAGACTGGTCGGAGCTGCTTATCTAGAAACGTCGTAACCGTCTAAAGAACAACTAAAATCTCATAACTGATATCTGGGAGGCGCCACTAACACCTCAAGAAAAGACTATAGTCAAACTGATCAACTAACATTTTTGAAAATACTGAGTAGGCTAGTATTCTGACTAAAATTGGACTAGCATGAACTGACTGAGATAATCAACTGATATTAACAACATGGGAATCCCAACACTGATAGAATCAAGCAACATGAATAACTAATCAACTATGCAAGACTTTAATTTACTGCATGCCAAAACTAGGGCTAAAACCATCTTTACAAGAACAAGTATCAACATGATAGCTAGATAGTGAAATTTTAGTAACAATTAACATGAATAATATTCCACACAATATAGAAAAAATCTAGTTGAAAATTCATTCACATTCGAAAACTCAAGGACTAGAACTGATAAGAAATTTAGATGGATCTTGGGGCACAACGGAAGGACTATTCCCTTATTAAATTTTCACATATCCGGTGAAGAAATCCCGAAGAAAATCTCTTGAGAATATGAGAAGAAAAGTCGATTACCCTAACTTTCCCTGAGGAGTCTGTCTGAGAGTTCTTCGCTCTGGAGATCAAGAGTTGAGATAGAATGAGGGGGATCTAATTGATTACCCATTTAATTATCTACAAAACATGCCTAAAACGACGGGGTTTAGAGATTAAAAATCTGGGAAATTACTAAAATAACCCTAGGAAAAAATATAGAAAACTACCCGATAGGAGACCAACGGGTCACACAACGAGTCGTTGGTTGTGACCACGACTCGTTGGGACCAGTCGTTGGTCCTGGGCCTGGGTCTTTGGCTTACTGGAACTGGCAACGAGGAGGACCATGACTCGTTGGATGAACCAACGGGTCATTAGTTCTTCCCATTGTCACTGGCAGGAAAATCTGAGAAGCCCAACAATTAGTAGACCCAACGGATCATTGTATCAAGTTATCATATCCACTGGAAAAATTTTGAGGATCCCTGGACTTGTCACCACAGGTGGACAGAACGACTCGTTGTGTGATACAAAGGGTCGTTGTTGCCACTAAAAGAGTTGGAAAAAAATACCTTAGAGCCCCAACTAGCGAGTCACACCATGAGTCTTTATAGCAAACAACGACCCGTTGGTTGACTCATGGGTTCCTGTAAAGGGATCACTAGGTCCTGAGTTGGGGATGCAACGAGTGACAGGACGACTCATTGTTTCTCACAACGGGTCGTTCCATGTCCCATTGGTTCCTGAAGGACCAAGGCAGGGCTGACCATGACCTAGACAACGGGTCGTTGGTTCTGACAACGACTCATTGTCTCGGTCATTCTGAGGCAAAAGTTTTGTCTTCTTTTGGGTTTTTCTTGCAAGGTTTGAGTTTGGCCTAGAAAAGTTTCGGGGTACTACAACGTTGCTGCTGGGAAATAGATTTTGGAATTACTAATTGAGAAATACTTTCATTCAAATCTTGATCTATTCCATCACACCTTGTTTGCATTGTTGTGGACCGGGTGATCATGGCAGCGCTTTCTAATATTAAGGTAGAGACTGTATTTGCTGAGGTGGAAGATGAAATTCATTATGCTAGTGCGATTGTGCCTCCATGTATTAATGTTGCCACTTTTAAAATTGATGGAAGCATATATACAATGATGAAGGTTGAGGGTCAATTCCACAACTCTATTGATTAGGACCCACACCAGCACCTGAAGAATTTTCTTGAGGTGTGCAATATGCACAAGCAGAATAATCTGTTGGATGATACTATTCATCTAACGGTCTTCAAATATTCTCTTGCCGGGAAATACAAAACTTTGATCTATTGTCTTCTACCAAATTCTATTCACACCTAGTCAAAGTTGGTGAATTTATTTCTAAAGAAATAGTTTCCCCCAAGCAAGAAGGCAGAACAAAAAGACAAAATTTTCCACTTCAGATAGGTACCAGGTGAGTAGTTATTTCAGGCTTAGGAGAGGTTCAAGAAGCATATACTTAAAGCCTTTACTCATGGATTTCCTAAGAACATCCTTCTACAGAAGTTTTACACTGGGCTGGACCCTTTGACTCAATCTGTCGTAAATAATATGACAGGAGGTTGTTTCTTAGATAAGACATTTGCCCGCATCACCATTATTCTTGACAAAATAGCCAAGCACAATCAGGATTGGCATGCTAGCGATAACGGTGGGGGTGTCAAAATTGGCGCTTATCTATGAGTCATCTTATTAAAGAGAATCTGGAGAGATATCAGTTTATGGCCAACATGGCAACAAATATTGCCTTGCTCAAAAAGAGACTTAGAGAGAGTGAATTGAGAAAGGAAAATATTGTTGATGATATACAAGGCTATCCTCCTCAGATGTAGGGCTAACAATATATAAAACAACCTCCGGTGCAATTTGAAGACTATAGATCTAGTAGGCTGCCTCCCAAGAAGCGTCTGATTTCACAGCGACATGACGCACATACCTTGGTGCTCTTTTTAAGTAGTGGCGAATAGTCCTTAAGACGGAACTATTCCACTAGCTTGTCTTCTCCATCGTGACCTAGGTAGTGTTTTATCCTTTTTCCATTTACCTTGAATGTATGGGTTCTATCTTCAGACTCTAGTTCAACAACACCATATGGTGAGACTCTCAATGCTTTGAATGTCCCAATCATTTAGTCTTCAACTTACCTAGAAAATGTTTAAGTCTAGAGTTGAAAAGTAATACCGATTGCCCAGATTGAAGTCTCACCACTGTATTTTCTTGTCGTGCATCTGCTTCATGCTTTCCTTATACATGGTTGCGCTTTCATAGGCTTGGAAATGAAATTTATCCATCTTATTAAATTGATATAGCCTCAAGTTTGCAGCTTCACTCCGATCCATATTCAACTTCTTTAAGGCCCACAAAGCCTTATGCTCAAGTTCCATTGGAACGTGGCAGGCCTTGCCAAAAACCATACGGTAGGGCAAGGCTCCAATTGGAGTCATGTAAGTAATCGATATGCCCACAGAGCATTGTCTAGCTTTCTGGATTAGTCAGTTTGGTTTACATTCACTGTTTTATGTGCTCTTTAGTTTTTTGTTGGAGACCTTAACTTGGCCGCTTGTCTCTGGATGGTAAGGAGTTGCCACTTTGTGTTTTACCCTATGTTTTAGGAGAAATCCTGAAAATGACTTATTGCAAAAGTAAGAACCCCCATCACTGGTTATGCATTTTGGAGTGCAAAATCTGGTGAAAATATTCTTCTTCAGAAAGGTAGTCATGCTCTTAGCTTCTTTATTCAGCAGTTCCACAACTTCAACCCACTTGGATACATAATCCACTGTGACCAGGATATATGTCATTCCATAGGATCTTAGAAGGGTCCTATGAAATCGATCCCTCAAACATCGAAGATCTCAACTTCCAACATAAAATTTAGAGGCATCTCATGCCTCTTGGATATGGACCATTGTCACTGGCATTGATCACACAACTTAGAAAACAAATTTACATCATGATATATTATAGGCCAATAGTACCCACACTCCAATACTTTGGCTGTCGTACGATTTCCTCCATGATGACCTCCAACCAAAGAGTAATGACATGCTTTCCAAATAGGAAAAACCTCATCCTCACTTATGCATCTTCTGATTATATTGTCCACACACATGCTGAACAGATATGGTTCTTCTCAGAAGTAGTGTCTCACATCACTTAGAAACTTTTTCTTATAATAGGACTTCAGCTCATCGCGTATCATTTCAATCACTAAGTAGTTCGCGAACTTTGCATACTAGGGGTCCACATCACTGATCAAGGCCAATATACACTCATCAGAAAAAGCATCACCAATCTCAAGTTGTCCTATAGGTCTACCTGCATCCTCAAGTTGAGATAATGATAAGCTACTTGGTTTTTGGTGCCCTTCCTATCCTTCACTTCGAAGTCAAATTCCTACAACAGAAGCACCCATTTAATTAATTGTCGTTTTGAATCATTCTTAACCATCAAGTACCGCAAAGCTGCATGATCTGTATACGTTATCATTTGAGACCCCAACAAATATGCCAAAACTTCTCAAATGCATAGACTATGTACAACAACTCTTGCTCGATCATTGTGTAGTTCATCAATATAGAATCCAAATTCTAATTGGAGTAGCAAATTAGGTGTACGATCTTGTTATTCCTTTTCCCTAGAATAGACCCAATTACTACACCACTGGTATTGCATATTAGCTCAAAGGGAAGAGACCAATCAGGAGTTGCAATCACAGGGGCTAAGGTCAGATGCTTCTTCAGCTCTTCAAATGCTTCAAGGAATTTCTCGTCAAACACAAATTTTGTCCCTTTTTAAAGAAGCTTGCACATGGGTTGAGAAATCTTCTAACAAACCAGCATGGCCCAAGAAACTACGAACACCTTTAATGGAGATTGGAGAAGAAATTTTAGCAATAACTTCAATCTTGGGCGGATCCACCTCTATCCCCTTTTCTAAAAATTTGTGCCTAAGTACGATACCCTTTTTCACCATAACGTGACATTTCTCCTAGTTGAGCACCAAGTTCATCTCTTTATATCTATGCAGTACTTGAAATCTTCATATCTACCTATAACTGAGAAATCATCCATGAATACCTCCAGAAAGTCCTCCACCATCTCTGAAAACATCACCAACATGCATCACTGAAATATGGTCGGAGCATTACTCAATCCGAATAGCATACTACTGTAAGCAAACATACGATAAGGGCAAGTGAATGTTGTATTCTCTTGGTCCCATAACACAATATTAATCTTATTATAACCTGAGTAACCATCCAAACAATAATAATATGCTCTCCCTACTAGCTGATACAACCTTTGATTAATGAAGGGCATTGGGAAATAATAATATGCTCTTGGTAGGTCACTGCATTTAACTTGTGGTAGTCTATGCGGACTCTCCAACCTGTAATAGTTCTGGTGGGCACCAATTCATTCTTTTCATTTTTCACCACTGTCATGCCTCTGTTTTTAGGCATACATTGGACTGGACTAACCCATTTACTATCAGATATGAGATAGAACACCCCAACATCTAGCCACTTTATGATCTCTTTCTTCACAACTTCCTACATATCTGGATTAAGGTGCCTCTGATGCTCTATACTTGGGAAGCTGTCCTTCTCTAGTGAAATCTTAAGCTCATAAATACCCGATAGAATCCACCTAGTATCACCAATGGACCTTTTGTGTGTCCTAAGTATTGTAAGAAACTAAT
Source organism: Datura stramonium (assembly GCA_018107945.1). Taxonomy (NCBI): domain Eukaryota; kingdom Viridiplantae; phylum Streptophyta; class Magnoliopsida; order Solanales; family Solanaceae; genus Datura; species Datura stramonium. The sequence continues at coordinate 108,630 of JACEIK010003865.1, forward strand.
GTACCTTTTCATCACTCAGAGAAAATGAGACAATAATTGACGAAGTGTCATCGCCCCCAAAGAATTTATAGCTGAAATGAGCTGGCAGTGGTTTGAGCTCAAGCTTGGGTAGCTCCACTATAGATGGTTTAGCTGGAGGAGTCGTTCTATTCTCAAGATCTAATGATAGCTTCTTCGACCTTTAAGAATAATATCTAAGCCCCTCAACTGAGTTAACCATCTGCACATAACCTTTCATATCATCGGTTGCATCATAATTCATTAAAATACATGTTAATACTTCACTTAAGCTCTCCTCTTCCACCATATCGATGTCATTAATGACTGGATCCTCTCATACCTCTGGTAACTTCCTCTCTTTACCTGCCGCAAAAGTGACTTTTTCATCATTTAGCCAAAAAATTAATATCATTCTTTAATGAGTCCATGAAAGCTCTTATGGTTGCAAGGAATGGGCATCCTAAAATGATAGAAATTTCAATATCCACTTCAGAATCAAGAATGAAAAAGTCTACCGAAAGCATGAATTTCCTGACCTGAATAGGACATCATCTATAATACCCATTGGCTTCTTAATAGACTGTTAGTCATTTGCAACCACATACTAGTGGGTCTTGGTATGCCATGTGATCTCTTGAAAATAGCAAGTGGCATCAAGTTGATACTTGCACCATTATCACACAAAGCTCTAGAAAATTCATGTAGGTCAATAGTGCATGGAATCGTGAATGCCCCAGGATCACCCTTCTTTTCCACCATGGTACCTGAAATAATAGCACTTACCCTGTGAGTAACCGTGACAACCTCATCCTTGATGTCTCTCTTCTTTGTAACCAGGTCTTTAAGATATGTGGCAAAATCGAGCATCTCCTTGAATGCATCGATGAAAGGAATGCTTAATGACAACTATTTTAAAATATCAAGATACTTCTCGAACTTGGTATTTGTGGCTTTCTTCATTATTCTTTGTAAAAATGGTGGAGTAGGTTTTGAAATTGGTGGCAATGTCTTAGAAACTTCTATCGCCTCTTCCTCAACCTTCTCCATATCTGCTTGGCTCATCTATGTCTCCTCAATGTCAAGAATATTAGTATAAACTTCTTCTTTTTCATCAGCAACCTTCTCCCCAATATACTGGTCAACTCCAGAATTCAAAATTTTATCATTCCGAGTAGTAATTGTCATACAGTGCGTGTTTTCACCCCCTTCATTGCCCTTAGGATTTGCCATAGTGTCACTCAGTATATGCTCTTTCTACTTAAGCAAAATCTCTCATCTGTTGCTCAAGTTTCTGAATTAATGTTATATGGGAGTTTACGATCTCTATCATGCTTTTAGGCGTTGTATCTGATCTATCCTAATTCTATAACACCCTCTCCAGTATGCTTTCTAACTTAAAGTTTCCTTAATCTTGAGTGGGCCCTTCTCTCCAGTGTTGTGCATTCGACTGTTGGCCCCTTAGAGGAATATATGGGTTAGAGCTTCCATTCTCGAAGTTGTTGTCGTTCTGCAAATTATTCAGATTCTGACAAGCCTGCTTATTCCTACAATATTGATTACATTGGCTTGACGGTTGCGGTCTCTACTGATTTTGATAGTTGGATAACTGAAAATTCTGATTCTAATTTTGAAAGTTTTACCTCTGATAGCTTCCTTGTGCATTATTTATATAGTTAGCATCTTCAAATTGCAATGGAGGTTGTTCTGTATATTCTTGGCCCTGCATTTGAGGAGGATAGCCCTGTATATCTCAACAACATTTACCTTTCTCGATTCAGTCTCTTTGTGAGCAAGGCAATATTCGTTTCCATGTTAGCTATCAATTGATCTCTCTTCTAATTCTCTTTAATAAGATGACACATAGATAAGGAACCAATAGTGACACCTTCACTGTTATCGCTAGCATGTCAAGCTTGATTATTCTTGGCTATTTTGTCAAGGAAGATGGTGATGCATGTATATGTATTGTCCATGAAATAGCCTTCTATCGCATTGTTTGCCATAGATTGAATCAGAAGGTCCAACTCAGTGTAGAACTTCTCCAGAAGGATGTTCTCAGGGAACCCATAGTAGGAGCTCTGAGACTATACTGCTTGAACCTCTCACAAGCCTTAAATAACTGCTCACCTGATATCTGCCTGAAGTGAAAAATCTTGGGAAACCATTTTTTCATAAATACATTCACCAACTCTAACTAGGTTTTAATAGAGTTTGGTGGAAGACGGTGGAGTTCGTGGAGCCAAGTTCCAACTTTCCTAGCAAGAGAATATTTGAAGACCCTAAGATGAATAACATCATCCAACACGTTGTTCTACTTCAGGCATATTACACACTTCAAGAAAACTTTTAGATGCTAGTGCGGGTCCTTATCAAGAATTGTGAAACTAAACCTCGCCCTTAAGCATCGAATCTACTCTCTCATCAATTTCGAAGGTAACAACATTAATACGAGGAGGCACACCGCACATGCATAATCAATGTCATCCTCCACCTCAAAGCAAATTCATTTTTGCCTCAATATTAGGAAGTGTTTTCATGATCACCCGGTTCATGACAAAGAAAATAAGGTGTGATGAAATATATCAAGATCCGAATCAAAGTATTTATCAATCAAGAATTTCAATCTATTCTTTTCGACAATGGCGTCAAAATTTGATACGCTCAAATTTTCACCTAAAATATGATGTAAAACTATTTAATGCAATATAGTAACCCAACTATGTCGGGGTCAAACTCTACGAGAATAAGCGTGAAAAGGTTACTGGTATGAACTAATAATTGAATTGCCATCTTAAGATGCTATTCCGTTAAGATTGAAATATTTTTGATTTGTAAATAAATAATATTCTAAAATTGAATTATTTGAAATCGATCGTTAAAGAACCAAGGTTGTCTTCCCGTTACGGCCGCTTCACTTAATTTTCTCAATCAAGATACCAATAACGACTTTGTATTCATATGCAAATAACTTTTGAATGATTACTCATTACTTTCCAATGACGTGAGATACTTCTCTTAATTAATTCTTCAAGATAAAGTGAGTTAAATAAAAATGGTTTTTTTGCAAAGTAAATTCAACTTATTCTTAAGAAAATTTATTAAACGGGGGATTAATATCTCGAGTTTTGCTAATTAATCCTTCGAAACCCTAATTAACTTTTTCAAAGTATGATTATAATGATTTGACATAAATTGATGTTCGCAACCACCAAAACTGCTAATGAAAAGAGAGGATTAATTAAATATATTAAAATTCATATCAAGAATCATGATAAGATTCCTTGATTCGCAACCCTACTGGGTTCACAACCTTAGTAGAAGAGTTAATTGCTCATAATTGAAAGTTAAAAATAACAAAAGCTTGAATAAATCATAATCTACTTACAAGAATCTTAAGAAAAAGCAAGAACGTGAAATTAAGCTACAAAAATCCCAAGAAAAACGTCGAAAATACTCCATAATATTTTCATTCCAAGTAATGTAAAACAACACAACGAAAAAATCTAGAAAAACTATTTATATTGGTCCAAAAATTCAAATCCTATTTCTACCGAAACCGCAAAGGCACCATTTTCTACCATATAATCGACTTACGCACCAGATTACGTCTAACGTGGCCACATTTCTTCCTCCCCCTTTCGCTGTTATAGGCCATAAATGACCAAATAGCCATAAAATCCACATGGCGTCCGCAGAGTTCCTCCGTAGTTTTACTGTACCTTAGATGGCCTCCACCGTACTTTGATCTCGCAACATCGTACTTTGATTCATGGCCGTAACTATTGGCCTGATCATTTGGGCAGATATTCATATCAGAGAACCCACTAGTGGTCCGTATCTCGGTTCTTTCCATCAATCTCAATATGCTCAATTCTGGATTCACAATTTGTGGTGCCATTTTATAGTTCGCGGTTGAATCTATGGCCCATAACTGCACCGTAAATCTCCCATACTTATTCAACTTTTTTTAATTTTCAATCTCTCTAAAGTTCATCTACTTCTGCTTCAATGTACGGACCACAAAACGCATCTCAAGGGTCCAGATAATCTGCTCAAAACTTCATTGGTTTTGTGCAATTTTATTCATTTTTATACCGATTCCTGTAACACAATATTTTAACATAATAATTAACTTACAAAAGCACTTAAATACATTCAAATCTTATGAAAAAGGTACAAATATGTTGAAAATCTCGACATGTTAGAGGGCAAAATTACAAGCTTCATAGTTTACCACTTTTACTAATTTTGTACCAACCGTACTATTAATGTGTAATGCAGGGTGTATAAGATTCATGTTGATCTAGATATGCTGGATAAGTTTGAAAGATAAGTCACATACAACCTATAAATTGATTATACGAAAACGTATACAAATATGTGACCATCTTTGGCGCTTTATAAATCCATCTCATGGCCCATAAGTTGGATCATAAAATCTATTTATGACCACATATGGGAAATTTGACCCATACCTATCATAAACAACACCGAAATTTTTTGAATAAACAAAAGTTCTTCCGACCTTTTCCCTCTTCTCCCTCACAACCCTCTTCTACCATTAACGATCAATCACTATCACAAACACCTACACTCACATCTCACATAGTCACACACACAGACAATGATAAGATACTAAGCAAAGCACTGTGGTTTTCTACTAAGCTCAAGAAAGGGGGCTTTCAAAATTCACACAATCAACACCACTTGCACACAAAAAGTTAATATCAATCAAAACCCCAAGTGTAAAATTATCATCATTGCAAAATTTTTTGGTCTTTGGATATAGTGAAACTCAACATGAAATGCCATATGGGGTAGGTTCGTAGGGTTTCGAGATTGTATGTTGTAGATCGACTTGATCAGCGTGACATATGGATCATAAATTGCATTCGTATCCATAGGCGATACCACAAAAAATTGGTATAAAACAATTGAAAATTTTGACAAGTAGGTGAAACCCCTTTCGTAAATGGAAAGTATGATCCTATAATGCATATCCTAATCGCATGTATGATCAGAAGTCAAGTCCAAAATATTTGCAATTCTATTTAAGACTCACAAACTAACATACAACCCATACACAATATATGAACCATATATGACTAGCACCGACTTTTATAAAAATCGTCTACCAACTACAAAACAAAGTACGATCTGAAATGATGATCGTAAGTCGATCTCATCCGGGATTTAGGTTCTCATAACACTACGACATCACTCTCTACGGATCAGCGAAATCAATCTATGATCTATAATTGCACCTCACCCTCCATAAAATCATAAATCCATACTAAAGTAAAGTATGGACCGCACCTTAACTTACGTCCATATCAACAATTCCCGATAAAAATCACAAGTCTCATAAACATTTTTGCCTATGTGTTGCACCCACTTAGTTGAATAATTTGGATGATACTTTTTCAGAATGGTCCAAAAACAAAAGAATAATATGGGTGGCAAGGTGACTTCACCAAAAATATTGGTTTAGATCAACTAATAGACTCCGATGAGGAATGAGCCACCACTTTCCCGATCAAAGAAGCAAAAGACAACCTGTGCGTTCACCTTGTCATCCTCCAACTCGTGACCGAAAGGGGTCCTCACATACTAATGAATAATTTATAGAACAATCCATCTACAAATGGTAACCCTTCACCACAAATAACAATGCACAAATACGACAATGGGGGGGTGTGCCTATTGTCCTCACCAAACCGAGTCTTCTTCAAAGGACATCGAAAGTAAAAATTTGGTGACACTCTGGGCAACCTACACAACACAAATACTAAGAGAAGAGAAGGATGTGATGAAAAACAAAGGATATAGTCAAGTTAGATGATTAGTAATTGGGCTTAAGGAAAATATTTAGAGGGGCTATGATATCATAAATGGCAAACCTTAGAGAAGCATAACCGAGGAGAAAGAAATTAATGAAAATGGGCTGAACAACTCCTCGGAAACTCGGAGCAAACTTAGATTCCGTAAACGAGAATTCCTCACTGGCCTTCGGGAAAGTTCCCACCCACATCGTCCTGTGAGTTCTTCATGACTTATGGGGCAACCTGCATGCCATCGTAAAAGGGTCAACATGCTGAGTAATTTGGCAGGACCGCTTCACATTTGTATGGTATTGGTCGCATATCACTACAGGCAATCAATCACTACAACATGGAGATGTTTATGCTCCGATTGATTCCTCTATATACAATGAGAAACATTACTACAGAGAGGATTAGAGACCTTGGTTGGCACCCATAATTGCCTCGATCGACTCTCGTTTGACTAACCATGACATCGACCCCAATCTTCAAGCAGGACTCATCGTTTACACACTCAAAGGAGTGTTCTCACATGTCGCATATATCCCACAAAAGGACAAGACCCTCACCATAGACAAAGCAATTGTTGTGGCCGCTATCATATCAAAGATGCATCTCAATATAGTCGTCTGATCGCCATCGACATCAAGGATAGAGCTATCCAGACTACCACCTTCCTCCCATGTTTGTGATTGATAATCGCTCTCTATAATCGTGCAAGGGTACCCCATCGAGCGAAGATCATTATATCAAAGAAAACGGTGTGGTGGATATCACCAATACGAGACAATATGAGCTCGACTATGTAGCTCCACCTTAAGTTCGCAATGACTATCGCTGCATAGCAACGAATTACGTATATTTGGCATGACTAAGGTGTTTATCAAGGCAACTGAACCACACCGTTGGTGCAGATATACCCTCAAACTCAAATGTCCTGGGTCAGCCATCCATTGCAACACCTCACCCAACATTGATCGAGCCTCGTAATACAATAGCACCACAAAGAACATCAGGGATGTTCCTCCTCAATCGGGAGAATTTTTCAAACATAGTCGCATTGTGCCAGAGGAAGGATAAGCGTGAGGAATAGCTTGTTGAGGAGTTATTAGTGTTTGTCAACCGAGCCATTAAAAAGGTTGTGAAACCTTGAGAGATGCACCGGTTACTTCACAACAACTAGCTAATGCCGACGGAGAAATTGGAGGCTAGAATTGCCAACTAGAGTGAATTCCAGTATTGCAAAACATAAATTTGTTGTTTAAAACCATTTGTGTTCCACGATGTCACGTCAAGAAGCGGTATCCGAAAAAATCAAAAAGATTTAAAAAGAAAATCAAGACTACGTTGTCAAGACTTATATAGAATCTAACTAACACTTAAGAAAACTTTTACCACTGCCAACACTTCTAGCAACGGGCGCCAAAACTTGTTCTAATTGCCCTGGATGACTACACGCAAGTGCACGTGGTCGAACAAGGAGGCAAGGGGCTCAAGAAGCCATATCGATCCCATGCGGATCGGATTGCAGGGCAAAATCACTCAAGTATCAATTTACTGCTACTCTAAAAATGCGCATAACAAAGGTGAAGAAAAAAGTTTTTTATATTTGTGATCTACTTTATACTACAATAAAAGAAATATACAAGTGAGTCTCGAACTATGAATGTGAGCATGCCGAGGCTGAAACGAACATGTAAAGAAATTAATTATCGATATAAACTGGTTTATCTTTTTCCTGCTGTTAGTCGAACTTATGCCTATGGATTAAGTATTTAACCCAACTTAAGTTAACATGAACCTTCCACCTACATTTCGTGATAAGAAGAAATTCATGTTCTAGCCATACAAAACCGATCGTACACTTGACCAATACGTACTTTCAAGTATATTTCTATCCCGAAGGTAACCAATTCTCAATTTTCCCAAAACCAAGAAAAGACCATCCTATTAATTACAACTTTCCAGCTTTCGTGTTTCTCGAAAGTGAAACCCACTTAGATATACATTAACATTGGCGACACATTAATGCAGTAAGGATCTCTGCATATTTATATGCCTGAAGTGATACCACCGCACGTTTTTGCCTTGTTTATCCAACAATGTTTTTACATTCTCATGTAAATTGTAGGAAAGTGAATTATACTAACCAACATGATTGGGGCCGTTGTTTTGAGGTGAAAACATAGTTTATATGGAGCTAAGATGCATGTTGGGAGGAATCGGATATGGACTCTGAGCGAGCAAGGAATTCGCCAAGAGAAGCAAGAAATAAAGAGGCCCGCGATGGAGCCATGACATGCTCCCATCGTGATGCATTCCCGTCCTGTGAGATTTAATTTCAAGGATTTACAGAGGGTCCGCAATCGTGCCGTGGCACGTTGGATTTAATTACGGATTCGACAATCCAAGCTGAAGCGTGCGCGGGTTGCACCGTGGGCATGCCGGGCATGCTCCGCTGCATGCCGTGCCACGTTGGGGACACACCACCTGACGGCCAAATTCCGAGAGTTTCGCATTTGCACCGTGTCATGGAGGCAAGGTTCGCGATGCACTCCGTGACACGTCGTTGTTATTCCGAGAAAAATTCTCACCGCATAAATGTAACACTTAGGTTCATTTTTAATTATTCTCGAATTTGGTGGAGAAAGAACGTGGGTTACAAAAGTGCTGAGGGACGAAAATCTTAGGGTTTCTCTCTATCTCTTTCCCCTTTCTTTCAATTGTTTGTATGATTTACACTCATTTAACGATGTTTAATCCACAAATGAGTGGATAATTTCACTTCTTACTGAGGTTAGGAACAATTGTATTTAAATTTATTTGTTTGATCATTTGGTTTTTTCATCTTTCTTCCATGGTTGTTCTATTAATTCTACCATCGTGAGATTGATGTGTGGCCAATGTTAATGTATATCTAAAAAGTCCGATTTACTCGAGAGAGCACGAAATTAGAAAGTTGTGAATTAATAGGATATGATCTTTTCTTGGTTTGGGAAAATTGAGAATTGATTTACCTTCGTATAGAAATATACTCCGAAAGTCGTATTAGTCAAGTGGAATCTAGCTTTGTATGGCGAGGAACATGAATTTCTTCATCACGTAAATGTGGAAGGTCTATGATTCTTAAGTTGGGTTAAATACGAGAGTTTTAATCCATAGGCATAAGTTCCGACTAGCAACCGAGAAAAGATAAACCAGCTTATATCGATAATTAATTTCTTTATGTGTTCGTTTTGGCTCAAAGATGCTCACATTCATAGTTCGACTCACTTGTATATTTCTTTTTAAATTTAGTATAAAAGTAGATCACAAAATATAAAAACTTTTCTTCACATCGTTGTCTGCATTTTAGAGTAACAAGAATCGATACTGAGGTGATTTTGCCCCCGTAGTCCGCCTCCTCGGGGTGGGATCGATACTTGGCTTACTTGAGCCACTTACTACTTGTTCGAATTAATGCGTACCTGTAGTCATCCGTACACCGAACAAGTTTTTTAAGCCGCGCGTCTAGGGACTAGCAATTGGTAAAAATTTTCTTAAGTGTTAGTTAACGAATTTATATAAGCGTTGACAACGTGTTCTTGATTTTATTTTTCAATATTTTTGATCTTTTTTCTATACCCTTCTTGACATGACATCGTGAACACAAATGGTTTAAATGGTGAATACTCATATTTTGACGAACCTTTTCTCGAATTCTTGGAGGACACCACCGGTGGCAATATCAGAACACATACAACATCCGTGGTGGCCAAGATGGCCATCGGGATGGCCGCTCCAAATGCATACTCCCCCTTCCCAAGCCCCTACTATGACCCTTCTGTTGTTTTATTAATATGTGCATGCCGAAAATGAGGGACTTGGGACGCCAAGACTGGTCAGAAGACATGCCGAAACAACTCGAGCAATCGAAGCAACGGCGGAGGCAATGGCAACATTGATAAGTCGAAGAGGAGAATGTGTGAGGCTCTAAAGAGACGAAATAAATTCACTGGGGAGATGATTGCCGAGGTCAAGCTTCGTGGATCATTTGTGTGTGACAGAGGCTGGAGCAGCGCAGGAATTACAAGAGGAAGACAAGGGTGGATTTTCAGATGAAAGCCCGACATTTAGAACCTCTGAGTGTCCCCGTGATGAGCTCACTTATAGAAAATTGCTCAGTGGGAGAAGAGATGTAGAGATACCCCATTTGACACTACCGGGAGAGATAAGATGTTGATACTAGGGGAGAAAGAGGTATACAAGTAAGGAGGTCACTGTATCATAGCTTGACCGAGGTGCATCGGACCTCACCAAGCATTTTTCTACCTTGAGTTTGGATGTAATTTACATAGAAACGGAGTCTTCCGAGCTTATAGAGAAATGTATGTAGGAAGACCAAGTCCCATATATTCTCGAAATTTGCTGATTCCAATAGAAAAAATGACTTCACTTACTTAAGGACCAATAAACGTCAAAGGCGACATCTACGTTGGTCCCGACAATTGTTCACCACCACCGTGAGCATAAGAGGAAATTAGAGAAGAAATTAGGGTGAGATTCATATCCTCATGGTGGAGGAAGAAGTGGTGGCACACGTCGGCCGCGACGTAAAATCGTGCGCCGTTGGGAGGCAACCCAAGGGTACTATTTAATTTCTTGGGCATTAGAGCTGATTTTGCTTTTTTTTTAATTTTTTGTTGTTTTTGTGAAAGTTAAGCACGATGGAGAAGTCCGAGTACCCGTGAAGGAGGAAGCTAACAAGCGTGGAAGAGAAAAGTGTGGGGTTGAACACCCACTTGTGCAAATTTGAACGAAAGCATGTTGTTGGCTAGGCCTAAAGGCCTCGTGTGGAGTGTTTCTCAAATTCTTTAAATGTTAAGTTGATGTTATGGGACATAGCATGATGCAAGTGTGGGTGAGGAAAATTCTTTAAAATTCTTGTGCTTAACGATTCAGGGTGGATGTAATGCGTGTGGAAAATAATTGGAAAAAATAAATAAATAAAATATATATAATATATTTGTGCGTTGAAACCTATGAATTCTAACCAATTTCGTGGACAGGAGATGATTTTCTGTGTTGAACGTTGAGGGCAAAAATTACAAAGGATCGCAAAGGAAAAATCGAGGAGAATAAAAAATAAAAGGTGGCAAACAAGCTGAGTCGCGTTGCTCCGCATTTTAAGGAGGGCCTCCGTTACCCTCCGTGGTGCTGGAGCTGCATTCCGAATTTTTACAAATTCCGCACGTCACGCGATGGCCTCGTGTCACGAGAGGGTGCTCCACGTTACTCCGTGACACGGAGGTGTTATTCGCTGGCCACACCGGGTCACGGTAACCCGCGCGTAAAATCCTCCTTTTAACCCCCCGAAATCCTCTCATTTTCCCTCATTTTTCACTCCTCCGACAAACACCCAAAAATCCCCCCTTCCCCAACGTGGCACTGACCTAAGATCAAAGTTTCTTCAATTTTTCTTCGAGTTCATCAACTAAAGGTATGTTCTTGAACTCAACCTCAATTTTTGCTAAATTTTTGATTTCAAGCATGATGTAGAAGTAACCCTTTACACTAAGTATAAATGGAGCTTAAATTCATTTAAGTTATGGTTGATTGATGTTCGTAGTATCGTTGTGATTATATTAACGCGATAATTACATGCTTGATCGAATTTTGTTGTGAAAGCAGTAGCTAGGGTTGGGTTGTGAATAGAAGAAATTGAATTGAGGTTAAAATGTGAAAAATTATTGGGTTGTACATGTCAGCGAGGTGAATTGTGTTGTGCTTAATGTTATTATGCTAAAGAAGCGATGGAATTTTCTGGGAACAAAGTTGTTGAAATTGCATGAAATTATCGAATCACATAGAAATTGGGGAATTGCTTAGGTCGAGTTGATCAATTTTTGTCGCTACGTGCTATGTGATGAAATGTTATCGATGCGGTAATGTTGGCATTAGTCAAGACGAAGTCCGAGTAGTACACAGGTGAGGGTATACCTGTTTGACCTCATTAATGCACGAGGCATTTTCAAGGCTGCTTTGTTGTTTTTGGTTCCTTTTTATGTATATAATGGAATAAGTATGATCTTGCCGTAATGCCGTAATCAGGCTAAAGACTAAGTCATGCGGTGGCCTAGCCTAACCCACTTAGTCGAAGCTAATTTTTAATTTGATCGATTATTTGGGACTGCTCGCCTTATCTCGACAGAACAATGGCAAGAAGGCAAGACAAAGGGAAGGGTGCATCTACTTCTGCCGAGAGAAAGAGGATCACCTGGGAATGTTAGCCCCAAAGCAGAAGACCCGCGGCTCCACGCTACTAACGCGCTAATACGCAACCCGATGGGTGACTCGACGGCGGAAGAACTGGTATGCCAAACACAAAGAGACCAAATACTTCCCGAGGAGCGCATTGTGAAGGAGCCACTTGCACAAAGAATTTTAATTGTACACTTATAGACATGGCCTTCTAGCCGAACTTCATTCAAGAGCCCACAGTGCACTGCATCCGATTCCTGAGTTCTACGCAAACCTAACCCGACACTCCGCACACCGTCAAGATAAGGGGGCAGTTGTCACCTTTGAGCCCCACCACCCGAATGCCATATTGGGGGCGCGGACACAACACGCCCATGTACTCCTAAGAATGGGGAATATCACTCCACCATATGCGATATCGACGCACACTGTGGTGGAGCCCGCCTGACAAGACGGGAGCAGCATAGCTGGAGAGTGGCTACCATCGATATCGCTCTACTCTACATGAATGTGAAGCCAGATCTCGTCAAGATAAGTGTGTTCTTCTTGATTCCGAAGACATGAGCGTATGTCAACGGATCGCGTATGCCTGCGTGTATGCCCCGACGAAGGGCTGGAGATAAATGTTGGGGCTATGATCATCTCGCCATGAAGAGAGACCGCTTGCATCAAGGGCATAGGTACTCTAAGCCATACCGACCACATTCTCAGGGGCCTCGGATGTGGAAGAAGCAGGCCTGACTATATCCCGCAGACAGGAGAGGCGTGCCTGACGTCACAGCACCAAGGCACCCGACACCACCACGCCGCTTACACTAGCCGAGCGACATGCTCGGATGACGCACATGGCCCGCATGTTCTAGGATGCAGATGTTCCACTACGCCATAGGCGTGGAGACTCCGGCACCAGAGGATGAGCTATGGCAACACTGTGACTACCCTTTCTGCGGAAAACGCCAGGCCCCATGCCGTGTGGGCCTAGATTCTCATGGTCATGATGATGATGTCCCCACTGGCGAGGAGACACGTCAGGATTCCGATGTTGAGCCTGAGGAGGACGACGGGGAGATCTGCATACTGGAGACGAGGCAGGTAGCGCACTCCTCGCGGAAGAAGTGGAATACTTGATTGATCAAGAGTTTCACCACCCACTTTTTGTGTTTTGTGACCGTATGAACACCGGGGACAATGTTCGGTTTAAGTGTGGGGTGGGGAGTAGTTAGGTGGTGCCGGTTTCTGTCTTGGATTTGTATGTGTATGCATGTTCTGTTGTTGTGTTCGAAAATACTATGACCTTGTTTTTTGTGTGTATGTTTCTTATTGTGTATATCTGGTTGCCAGGTGGTCGTTGAATGTTGTTATTATGTGTAAATAGTTTTTGTCGAAATCATCGATATTTTTAAAAAATTGGCACTATTTTTATCATTGGGTTTCTGAGGTCGCTTTCGCTCTTTTACCAAAAAGAGTCCCATTGAACCGAAGTCGTAGGGTCAAAGTGATCATTCCCTACATGGATGGACGACGACCGTCTTAAGGGAAATGCACAGAGGGAGTAGCTTCTATTTGTCACTTTTGGTTTGTTTGGTTGTATCCCATGCATGTTGCTACTCTATGGCTACGAAATTCTTTGTCATGTGTTATACATGATGTTTAGAATGCAAAAGGTGATTCGTATGGAAGCATGCAAATTTTGTACATATGTGAGATACTTAGGCCATAGAATCTTGTGCCTGCAAGGATTGAAAGCTTAATTTCAATTTTTGTAATTAGCCGATTAAAGAGTCTCCGTGAATATGTCTTGAGTTGAGCATGTGCAATGAGTGTATAGTGAGGTCTCGTTTATTCCATGCTATTGTGAAGTACATAGAACTTGCCTCGGTGTGTATACGAAACGAAATGAAGGAAGTGTAAGTGTAGGAAAGGATGTAGGCGGTTTGTTTAGCCTAAAGTTTTTTTTCTTTTCATACTCACCTTGAATGTTAAACTTAGTTAAATTTATCGAGTTTTTAGCCTATTTTTTTCTTTGTCAGTAAAGGTGTAAAACCAAGCTTAACCCTTTCTTTTCATTGTCCGTAAATCAATCCAAAGCTCTTAAGCGCTCAAGAAAAATAATTTTCCCACAAAGTAAAAGGAGTGAAATGGTGAAAAGAAAATAAAGAGAGGGAAAGCAAAGCGAGGAAAGTAAAAGAAAAAAAGAGTCAAAGTGGGCACTTCGCCAATTTAAAGAAAAGGAAGTGCATAACTAATCTTTTGTTGTTTAGTCTCGGCGTGTGGTGTGCTTAAAAAGGGGGACAAAAATTAAAAAAGACTTCAAGGTGTGGAGGAGGAAGGAAGAAATTATGCTTAGATTGTGAGGGGATGTATGGCAAAAGCGCTTAAGGATGCTAGTTACTATTATTGGTTAGCCCAAGATATACTAGTTCCGTAGCCTACATTACAACCCGTTAAGTCGTACATGACCCTACATCACGCGTCCTTATATTAGTGGAGTAATACACAGGAAGCTTATGGTTCATGACACAATGTGCATGGAATTCTTTTGGAGAGAGTGAAATTGCGGTGTATATACCCCGGCCACGAAATGTTTTAGAGTTCATGTTGTTAAAAGGGGGAAACTCTCTTGTGTGAGGGCACATGTTTGATGAAAGAATAAATTCGTGGCTTCCGATATCTTGGTCAAATAATTGCATGAGTTTGCCGATATCGAGAGTCAGCCCTTGATGTCTAGGAGGTCTTGATAAGTTTATCGCTGTTGTAACGATGATACCATGCATGTTTTCGATGATTTGTTATGTAAACAATTCCGTATAACCGTAGCCTCGATTGTCGAGCCAAAGTAGCCATGATGGGGTGTCAATCGCATTTAGGTGTAAGAGCACAGTTCCGAGGACTCCAACAAGATTTAAGCTGTGGGGTAGGTGATCTCGCGCATTTATATTCAAGTGATACTCAATTGCATCGCTATCTTGTTTATCCAACAATGCTTGTACATTCTCATGTAAATTGTAGGAAAGTGTGAATTTATACTAACCAACATGATTAGCGTTGTTTTTCAGGAAAACGACTCTTTATGGAGCTAAGATGCATGTTGGGAGGAATCTGAGATGGAACGGAGCGAGCAAGGAATTCGCCAAGAGAAGCAAGAAATGAAAGATGGCTCAAGCGATGGAGCCGTGACACGCCGCCATCGCGACGCATTCTCGTCCGGGAGATTCAATTTCAAGGATTTTCGTAGAGGTCCCAAGGACAAGGCCGTGGCACGTTGGATTTAATTACATGGATCTTGATATTCCAAAGTGAAGGTGCGCACAGACTGTGGCACGCCGGGCATGCTCCGTTGCATGCCGTGGGCCACGTTGGGGACAATTACCTCTGGACTCCGCCAAATCTCCGTAGAGCTCGAAGGCGCAGACCGTGGTCAACTTGAGGCAAAGGTTCGCGATGCACTCCGTGACACGTTGCTTGTTATTTCTGAAAAATTTCATCAAGATAAATGTAACACTTTAGGTTCATTTTTAATATTCACTCTTGGAGGAGCAAGAACGCGGGTTACAGGCAGCTGAGGGGATGAAAATCTAGGGTTTCTCATCTCTTTCTCCTTTCTTTCAATTGTTTGTATGATTTTACACTCATTTAACGATGTTTAATCCACAAATGAGTGGCTAATTTCAATTTTGCCGAGGTTAGGAACAATTGTATTGAAATGTGATTGTTGATCATTTGATTTTTTCATCTTTTCTTCCATGGTTATTCTATTAATTCTTGTTCTTACTGTATTAATGTGTGGCCAATGTTAATGTATATCTAAAAAGTCCTACCACTCGAGAGAGCACGAAATTGGAAAGTTGTGAATTAATGATATGATCTTTTCTGGTTTGGAAAATTGAGAATTGATTTACCTTCAGATAGAAATATACCCGAAAGTCGTATTAGTCAAGTGTGGAATCTAGCTTTTGTATGGCTATAACATGAATTTCTTCTTATCACAAATGTAGGGGAAGGTTCATGATTCTTAAGTTGCTAAATACGAGAGTTTTAATCCAGTGCACGAAGTCTCGCTCAGCAACCTGAGAAAAGATAAAACCGCTATATCGATAATTAATTTCTTTTACATGTTCGTTGGTCAAAGATGCTCACATTCATAGTTCGTACTCTCATTTGTATATTTCTTTTTGCTCGTAGTATAAAAGTAGATCACAAAATATAAAAACTTTTCTTCACACCGTTGTCTCGTATTTTTAGAGTAACAGAAATTGATACTTGAGGTGACTTTGCCCTCAGGTCCGCCTCCCGGTGGGATCGACACTTGGATTACTTGAGCCACTTACTACTTGTTCGACCACGTGCACTTCAAGGCAAGTGGTAGTCATCCAGACACTGTAACAAGAAGAACAAGAATGAATAAATGCACCATGAAAGAAAAGATGGAAAAAACCGATGATCAACAATTACATTTCAATACGAATCTTCTTAACCTCAGCAAGAAGTGAAATTAGCCACTCATTTGTGGATTAAACATCGTTAAATGAGTAAAAATCATACAAACAATTGAAAGAAAGGAGAAAGGGATGAGAGAAAACCCTAAGAATTTTCGTCCTCTCAACCGCTTGTAACCCACGGTTTGCTCCACCAAGTCGAATATGTGAAAATAAAACCTAAGTGTGCTATTTATATTAGTAGGAATTTTTCTCGGGTCAATAAGAAACGTGTCACGGAGTGCTACGCGGAGCATTGCCTCCTGGACACCCGCCCCAAACGCGGAGGCTTTCTCGGAAAATGCCCAAAACTCGACCCCAAAGACTCCCGCATTAAGCAGCGTGTCACGTCGCTCGGGCAGCCGCGATGGCAACCCCCTCGTCGCGCGGTGGCTCGCCGTGACACCTACCCTTGGCGCCGCTGCTATGCCTTCTTGCCGTAGGCCAAGGCGAATGCCTCGGCATTGGCGTGGCACGCCGCTGGCGCGCACACGCAGCGTGGCACGCCGCTCGCGCGCGCCTCATGGCCTCTCCTGCCGACTTTCGCCCGCTGCTTCCCACTCCATTCCTTTCCTTCACCAACTTCGATTTAGTTCCTAAAATCATTAAAACCTACAAAACAAGGACTAATCATGTTGGTTAGCACATATATTCACATTAATATAAAATTACATGAAAATGTATAAAATACTTAGATAAAAAAGGTTAATTTAAGTTATAAAGTATCACTTGGACATGCTATTTTTGCCCGTGATCAATGGCTACATTGGCGCGTAATTCTAAGAGTTGGGGTATGCTTGGACCCCCGATGTGCAATGGTTTTACTACATATTGGATGCAAGTAAAACTAAGATATAAAAATCTCGTGATATGTTTATGTGAGATATAATGTGTTTTATTAAAATAGGTCCGAAATGTAAAATGGGCAAAATAAGGCAAAAATTAGACAAAGTGTATACCGGCAACCAAGTAATGAGTCATTGTCTCAATGGATGAATCTCTCATTCCCGGGTCGCGGGAGCATCAAGTTTAGCAAAGGAAACGCTGCGTTAACGATTTGGAAGCGCATGACTCCTTACATCTCCTAACGAGTCGTTATGCCTACCGTGAAGACTGGGAAGATAATTTCTAGAAAATTCTGTGGAGGTAACGAAGGACATAACGAGTTGTGGGGAGAGTGACGACTCACCGTGAGCACTTTCATGTAAACCGGAGAATTTGGTGATCCTTTCTACGAGGGACCTAACGAGTCATTAGGGTGAATCTGCCATGAAGGAATAGTTTGTCGAGGATGAATTGATTATGCTTGCCATGGCTCTTTAGAGACCTAACGAGTCAGCATCATCCCATTGCCACTACCACTGGATTGCTTTTTTTTAGTTAGGAAAGGTTTTATTTGAAACTATAAATACGTTATTTAGGTTTATTTTTTATTGTAAGCTTTATTTTACAGCTTTGAACGTGAATTTTGGTGTTGTGAATTACCATTCTTGTGTAAAGAAACGAAGTTTGTAAATTTGTTCTTGATTTTGAGGATTAAAACAACATTAAAGTTTTGTAATTTGGTGATTTATTCAATTCACGTGGTTTCTTCTACAAATCTTTGTAAGTTGCAATTATGAATTATTTTTTTAAATCATGAACACAAATCACAACCCTGCAACTATGAGAGGGTAAAACATCCATAACTAGGGGTTGTGGGAACCATGATGAATTAACACACATAGGTAAGAATACTTAGTGAATCTTGAATGGGGTTTATGCATATATTATTTTTCCTTCGTTTTAATCGCTTCAATCCAAGGTAAACGTTGAAATTGCCTAATTTACTCACCGAATCAACGGAGTAATGAATAGGAAAAAGGAATTAACAATGGAAATTCTGAGGCTATAAACCTCATCTAATAGCTCGACCTTGTTTTGGAAATAACTGATCCGATGTTATGTAATGGTTAATTAAGTATACACTCGCATACGATCAGTTGCATGGTGATAATCTACCTAGATTGGGACCAACCATTTAGGTGAAGTTAACTTTACCAATATCAGACGCTAAGCACCTAATAGATCACTATTACAAAAATCTTGTTGTTATCAAGTAATGGGGAACACAATCCTAGACAATTCATTGATTGAATACAACCGAAATTAAATCAAGCATCTACTAGTCTCTACTATTGTTCATTATTTTGTGTTTCAAACCTTTCCCCCGTGAAATAAGTAAGCCGATAAGAGTTAGCTAAACGCATCAACTAAAGTTCTCGTCATATTCCTCATGGGTTTCGAACCCAACCCCGGGGTTAAGCCCTATATTTGACATAGACCGGTTTATATCTCATTTACGAGGTGTAATTAGGGTGACATCAAATTTGACGCCGTCGCCGAGGAACATGGCTTTCTAGGCTTTGTTAATTGTGTCTGTTTTATCGTTGGTTCTTATTTCCTTTTATTTTTTTTCTTTGTTGTTTTGTTTCTTAATGCCTTAGGTTCAGGCATGCCTAGTACTTGGAGCCGAGGAAATCTCTAGTTCCAATGATCAAATATCCTTTTATAATGCCACCGTTAACTCCACAAACGCCAATGCCTCCATGTGAGTCAGAAATGAAAACAATCGCCACAACGCTCAGCTAATGGAACAAACCGCAGAGCAGAGTGAGCAGGCGCTGGAGGTCACAGGAGCAACGCCAAGCTACCAAAGCCGAGCCAGCTAGAAGGAACAATGGTCTCGGACAAGCAAAGGCACCGATACTTTAAAAAGATGACGATGATGCCGATATTGACGAGGCCGACGCCACTAGAGCTATTGTCCCCGCCTCTTGCCACAGGGGAAAAGTTTCGAGGTCACTGGGGCAATGATCCAATCGATCAACATGGAAAAAGGATATTTGGTAGTGTCATTCTAATGTATGAATCACATACTACTCTGACAAATTTTGTGGGTATCTCAGCATACAAACAACCTGGAAGTGAGTCAGATGCAATCGTGCTAAAGTTATTTCCTTTTCACTGTGGAGCGAGGCAACGCTCGTGGTTGGCTTAGTTGCAAACGATTCTATCACTACTTTGGGGAGCTTAAAATATCTTCTTGAAAGATTCTACCCACCTTCCAATTTTTTGTTCAAAGATGGAGACATACAACTTCGTGCAATTGAATTTTGTAGCACTTCATGATACATGGTTGCGCTTCAATAAGAAGCTCAAAAGGTGCCCAACCATAAGATCCCGTATGATATAGTATTATTGGAGATATTCTATAGGTATCTCGAATGCTAACACCAAGGCGTGGCTAATATCGCTCTCTCGAGGAACATTCATAAGTCATACTTATGCTAAAGTTGCTGAGGTCTCGCAGATCACTTCAAACCAACAAGACATAGCACACAAGAGATTCTGAGCTCCGATTGGTACTTATGTGGTGGAGGAACAAAACCATTTGAGCAGAGAAGAGAGGATGAAGAGCGAGAATAGATATTGTTGAGATCAAAACCACAATGGGGTTGCTTGCTAAGCATTTTATAGAGCGTCCGTGCTGCAAATGTTATGGGCTCCTCGTGGTACGGCCCCTAAAAATGACAGAGGCGAATCTAATTTGAGGAGAAGCAAATTATTCGAATGATCAAGGGCGAGTTTCTAGACTAGCACACAAGGGTCTAAATCAAGACTTTGGCGTCAAGGTCCGGAACCAAGGTTGGAACTAATATGTAGATAACAATTATAACCGATGCCAATACTCGAGATAGGAGTGTAGGCACAGATAATGGGACCGCAAAGCGTGAGGAGTAAAAGAATGACAAAGAAGTGGTCTATATGTTCCTCTAAGGAACTATGAACCAGAGCCTAGTGGTTCAAGCGTGGAAGACATTTTGTCTAAGGTTCTTAAGAAGACGGAGGTGACAGCATGGCCATTTCAAGAACTTACGAACATATTACTAGTATGAACCAAAAGGCGGAATCACATGTCGTGGGCCATTAAGAAGATTGAGAAGCGCTGATCGCATGTCTGCTGCTATGAACTGCAGGCGTATGGGCACGCTTCCCAAAGAATACAATTCAAAATTTGAAAATGATAACATATTGTCAGCTCACTACTAGGAGTTAGAAAGAGACACCGATACTCCAAGGCCTGCCAGGATCGATGAGACCATCGAGCCCTAGAGATTAATGACTATAGGGTGGCTGACCGAGGAACGCATTTCGTTGATGATTCAAAGGAGAAGATCGCCTCTAGTAATGAAAAGGAGCATGGGTCTCAAAAAGAGAAGGAGAAGGGAGGCACCTCAAAAGATCACTAGTATAAAACTCTTCTGGTTATGAAGTAATGTGGAACACTCACCGTAGTTAGTTGCACCGCTGGAATTAACCTTCACTTTATCTCAACAATATTTCCGTTACTTTTAAGCAAATTTTCCCTCTTAAGAGATAATCGACTTAAAAACTTAAATATTAGAGTTCTTCTATATCCTTCCATATTCTCAGATCGACTCCTAACTCGCTGCTCTTTTATTGAAAACATCCGCCCACTCTTGTCGTAAAGTGTGAGTCTTGGAAGATTAAAAACGCCATTCCTAGACCCTCCCCTTACCACGTATGTCGTAAGAAAAATGTCGAATATTGGAAGTATCACAAATTCATCTCAATGATAAAAAAATTATCTGTGAACATCCCATTAGTCGAGGTACTTGAGCGTATGCCCCGCTATGCTAAATTCATGAAGGCACCTTGTCACTAGAAAGAGACCGTGAGCTTTGAACTCGCTGAGCAATTTCCGCACCATTGTAGTGCAATAGCATCTCATTCTCTTCTTCTAAAAAAGGAAGACCCCTGAGCTTTCACCATACCGTGCACTATTGGAGCTCTTAATTTTACAATGTGCTAGCGTGATCCGGGTGCCAGCATTAACTTGATGTCAGTTAGCGCATTCGGACAGCTGGGTCTGGGAGCCCCCAAACCGACTACAATGCGCTATTGATGGCAGACGTTACGCTGAAAATCTAATAGCGATTCTCATGATGTTCTAAAGGAAGGTAGAGTCCTTTATATTGGCCCGAATTTTTATTACGTAGTCACCTAGCAGCTAAAATTTTGGTTGAACAACGAGAAGTGACATTTAATGTATTCCAAACCCATGAAACAATGCAAAATGACATGCGACTGGTCTTAATGATTGATGTTGTGAAGCCGAGCTTCCAATCATGCCCATTGATGAGTTAGTGACTATTGAGGATTTGTAGCAACACATGAATGCTGCGCCGAGGAGATCCATGGGGCAGGATATTGTTAATGCACTTCGCTGCATGTGTATCACACCTATGCTCCAAAGAAGATTGATCTCGGACTGAAGAACAGAAGACTCCACCACCAAGTCATCTATTGAGGAGCTCTAGTATTAGAGCTCAAAGCATTCCCATCTCACTTCCGGTATGTATTTTTGGGGACTGAAACACTTACCAAATACACTGCAAATGACTTGGAGGAAATGGCAAGTGGAGGCTGTCTCCATTCTCGAAGAGATATAAAAGCTTACTGGGTGGACCATTCCAGACATTATTGGAATCCTATCTCGGTATTCAGGCACATAAGATCCAAATAGAGCCATATTGTATTCCGAGCACTGAGCATTAGCATAGGTTGAATCTACCTATTCAAGAGGTGTTCAAGAAGGAAATCATAAAGTTAAGTTTGACGCAGTGTGGTTTATCCTATTGCCGACATCAAATGGGTGAGCCCAGCTTCAAGGCGTGCCAATGAAGCGGGAGGAATTGCTGTGGTCCCAAATGCTAACAATGAGATCATTCCACTCGCACTGGCCTACCGATTGGAGAGTATGCATGACTATAGGAAGTTAAACCACTGCATCAAAGATCACTTTACTATTCCATTCATGGATCGATGCTGTGGATCGACTTGTAGGAAAATGACGGTATTGCTTCTTGATGGTTATTCTAGGTACAAGATTCCCATAGGCTTTGAAGACCAAGAGAAAACCACTTTCACCTATCCATATGGTACATTTGCTTTCAAGAGGATGTCAGACGGTTATCTAACGTGTCGCCACTTTTCGCCGCATGATGTCCATATTTCCGACATGGTGGAGGACACCAAGTATTTATGGATGAAATTTTGGTGGTAGGTGATTCATTTGATGATTTTTGGTCATTTGATCAAGGTGCCGCAACATGCGAAGAGACCAACTTGGTGCTTAATTAGAAAAGTGTCATTTCATGGTCAAAAGTTAAGGTATAAGTGTTTCGCCCACAAGATTTCTCGGTAAGGGCATTAAGGTGGATGTGTAGCGAAGATCTACGAATTTCTAGTCTCCCACTTCCTATTTCGTGAAGGGTGTTGTAGCTTTTGGGGCATTGTGATTTATAGGAGATTCATTAAGGATTTCTCAAATATTGCAAATCCCTTATGTAAGATACTTGAGAGAGAGGTGAAGTTTGTGTTTGATGATGCGTTTCTAAAGGATTTTGAATGCCAAAAGGAGAAATTGATCACCTCCCGATCATAGTGGCACCTTACTGGTCCTTACGTTTCGAGATTATGTGTGATACTAGCGGAGGACCTGAGCTTTTGGGCCAAAGGCATGAAAAAGATTTTCCATCCTATTTATTATCCTAGAAAGGCTCTTAATGCAAACCAAAAATATTACACCATGACTTATTGCTGTTGTTGGAAGTAGTATTTGCATTCGAGAAGTTTCGGGCTTACTTGCTTGGAACAAAGGTGATAGTCCATACAAAACATGAGTTTCGAGATATCTTATGGCAAAGAAGGATGCCAAGCCATGGATGATTCAATGGGTCTCTATTGTCAGCAGGAGTTCGAGTTCGAGGTAAAGGACCGAAAGGGGACTAAAACTAGTTGGCGATCATCACATTGGAAGAAGAAGCAAAAGATTTCAAGACGAGCTTGAAATGTATGATTCATTCCCGATGAGTAAAGTGTGCCCATCAGCCTCACAAGATCTCATACCATGGTTTTCGACTTTTGCTAATTATCTCGGCGAGTCATGTTGTATCGGAAAATATATCTTTCACCAGCTTAAAGAAATTACTTCGATGTGCGGAAGTTTTTCTAGGAAGAGCCTTACCTTTTTCCGCATATGTGCTAATGGGGTGATCTGCAGACGTGTGCCCCGAGCCGAGATGTTAAGCATATCGAGGCTTGTCACTCGTCCCCCTCGTTGGGGTTCACCACAATGGGGATTCACACAACCCACAAAATTCCGCAATGTGGGTACTATTGGCCTACCATTCACCAAGATGCACGTGATTTTGCAAAGTCATGTGATGCACGCCAAAAGGCAAGGAGGCATGAGCTCCCTTACTCCCATCCTTGTCATTAAGCTATTTGATGCTTGGGGAACCGATTTCCCGAGCCCATTTTTGAGATCAAACGGATGAAGTACATACTTGTAGCCGTGGACTATATCAAATGGTCGAGGCACCGCTCTTCCAAACAATGGCAAAAGTTGTCATAGCATCTCAGTTTAATATTTTTTGCCGCATTTGGGACTCCCACAAACATCACAAGATTGGGTTCACACTCTACAACCACTTTTTCGAACTTTTCTGAGAACATGGGTGAAACACAAGGTTGCAATACCCTATCATCCAAAATCTAGTGGTCAAGTTGAAGTCTCCAACTGGGAGATAAATACCATCTTAGTGAATACTATGAATGTTAACCATAAAGACTGGGTCTAGGAAGCTAAATGATATTTGTGGGCTTATCTGACCGTATTCAAGCACTCCCTATATGTATGTCTCTCGTACGTCTTGTATATGGAAAGCATGTCATCTTCTGGTCGAACTCGAGACAAAGCTACGTGGGGAGTTCGGTTAAGCCGAATTTGAACTGAGGATGTCAGAACTTAAGGCTTTGATCGGCTGAATGAGCTAGATGAATTTCATTTGAAAGCCTATGAAGATTTTGAAATTTATAAACTGAGGATGAAAATTTAATATGACCTAAGATTGATAAGAGAGAGTTCCTGCCTGTGTGATATGGTGTTACTATTCAATACTAGGCTTCGCTGCTTTCCTCGGCAAGTTGAAGTCCAAATGGTTGGGACCATTTCGAGGTCCATTATCCTATGGGCTTATCAATCTGAAAACCATGAAGAGAAGTGATTCAAAGTGAATGGTCAACTGGGTGAAAGAAATGGGAAAGAGCGAAGAAATTAAACCGCGGGATTCGAGCTCGGGTGAATTCTCGAGTAACCCGGGGGAATTGCGTCCCATCTGCGATGTTAAATTAGGCGCCGCATGGGATGCAACCCGTAGAGGTATTTCTTGGTGAATTTTAAGTAATCAAGATACCTACATCGTATCGACGTTAAATTCAGGCACTTTTTGGGAGGCAAACCTACAATTGTATATATGTATAGTGTTTACGTGTTTTGATGTGTAAGTGTGTGATTAAGATAGGGAAATTTGAAGCCGAACCAAAATTTGAACATGAAGTGCTTAACGCACTGGCCAAGCCTACTTGTGGTCACCGGGTGGTGTAGACAATAGTGACTACGCTTGACCAAATGAGTCGCTTCCATGAAAAACAAATCATTAGGTCTTCTATTATGTCTACCTGCTTGAAGAGATAATTGAGTCGCAGCTAATAACGATAGACTTAATGCATCATGGGGTAACCTAATGATTCTTCAAGTGACTCTTGTGACAACACTTAAGATCCATCGGGAGTTCAAGTGGTACAACGACCATGACATGACTTGTTGGGTATCACCATGACTCATTACATGAGCCGTTAGGTCCAGTAAGTTTTAGACTTCAGCAACATAATGAGTAGCTAAATGAGTCATGCTTCCTGCAAAGACTCCGATCAAGTGGGTCCCGGTGCATTTAAATTAAATAATCAACCGACCCGACCTACGTTTAAAAAGGGCAAAATTGTTTTCCAAACGTACTTGATTTTGCCCTATGATTTCTTCACAAGTTCAAAACTCAAAAACTCTCAAGCATATTTCCCCCACTTCTCATCTTCCCAAATCACTTCCCACTTTCAAATCATTCACAAACGCACATCAACTTCACACACGCATGTTCACTCTCGCAAAGACTCAACACGCGAATCAAGCCAAAAATCAATCGCTAAAAACTTCATCTTCATCCTTGAATTTGTGAGTATACATATGCTTCCTATATAAATTTTTATAGACCCATGTGTGTAAAATTTGCGGATTCCCTTAATGATTTAAATACTTAAGGCGAAACCCTAGGTCGCTTTTGAAATCAAAATTGCGAACTTGATCAATGCAATGTTGTAAGTAAATTGGCTTTATGTAATCCATGGGGTGCAAATTAGTTGAGATTAAGCATCGTTGTTTGTGGGTTCTCTCGATATCCAAGGATGACGCCTTATGTAACGACTCATGGGCATGCAGAAGAGTCGCTATACGACCCGTCACCACACTCCGCATGATTCTTGAGCACGAGCCACATGACGAGTCGTAGGCCCACCTCACGACTCGTGATGTAGCTCGTCCCGAGAGGGGATTTATATATGTCATATTTACTCACCACGCATCACCCTAATGAGTCATCACTCAAGAAATGACTCGTCATGACCATTCGTTAGTGCACACCGATTCAAATTAATGCCACACTTGGACTCGCAGATGACAGATGACCTCACGAGTCATTGCTGCGGGCAACAGTCGGAGTTTCTCATCCCGTCTCGGTAGTAAGCACTAAATTTTATTTCGTATACTCCCTCTCGCATTTTATATCATTTTTCCACCAGATAATCATGGAACACCGTAAGAGCCCAAAGCCTAAGAAACAAAGGTTTGAGAAATAGGTCAGCCCTCGAATCGCAGACTGAGGGACGAGCTCACAACTTCAGAAGAGTCTAGTGGCTCCAATGGAGGAATACCGTATATCGTAAGAAGAGTGACTAGATAGGAGATCAAAAAGAGCTCTGACTAAATGCCCTACAAACCGGAGGCAGCCTTGGTCGTGTCTCCAACTCCACTTGCAATAGAGATCTACCCAGCCCAAGAGGAAGGTAATGTCAAATGGTACCCCGATTGCCCCCGAGGGCACACCAACTACCACAACGGGAGATGCTGGATGAATCACGTGACCAACAAGGGAGCACCTGGATGAAGAGAGTACCGAGACCTCACACACGCCCACCGAGCAAACCAAGAAGCGGATGTGGTGTTCGAGGCATGCGTCATTTATAATGTGGATATAAATTCCTAATGACAAGGCCAACTGAAGAGTGAGCGAATGGAGTGAGCCCGTGAGTGGATCACCACAGGCTCAAGGACCTCCCCGAGATTGACATATCATTGGAGAGATATCGGCTCGGGGTGGTTGACTGTTTACCCTGAGCTATTGTGGCTTCCTTAGTCAGAGAGTTCTACGCTTCATACGCAGCCCACATTATGGGTTCGACTGGGAGATCAACATTGAGGAAGAGGCCTCGCATTGACCCCAAGTGTTGGTTAGGGAGACACCAAAAGAGATATTTCGAGCAAACCATCTCTAAGGTTATATGGTCCGCATTATCAGGCCCCGATGAACACAATTGAGTTTGTCACAGCCGAATGAGCTCAATAAACAAAATCAAGAAGCCGAGTAGTGAGGAAATAATCATACAATGCTACACTTGGCTATCGCGCACTCGTCACCCACGCTGGGGTTCGTTAGTGAGTGGCTAGCATGGAACCCTGGCTACGTATTAAAAAGGCCACATTAAATCTTTCAAGAAAAATTTTGTTGGTCACCGGTTCGATGTTGGTACCTACCAATAATGATAACGTGCTTTCACCGATAGAACGTATCAATGGTTAATATGGGAGGGTATGCCATGAACCTCCTCAGATATATTATTGAGGAGATCCGGAGTGAGCTTGGCGTAGAAAAGCACCACCATTCCTCTTCCCATGCCTCATTGATCGACTGTCAGAGTCCTGCAGCCATAATTACCATTAGTCGACTGTGAGAGTGGTGGTCCACAAAATCACAAATATCATGTTGATAATAGATGACAAACCCTATGGGCGAGTGAGGAGCCAGCCTCCATTTCCGCTGAGCTACTTTGTTAGTAGAGGTATTATTTAAGGTATGCAAACTGAGGTTGCGTGGTTTCCGTGAGTTTAAGGCAGAGCCGTCAGAGCTGAGAGACCTAAACTCATCCCGAGGCTATCAATGTAGCCGATACTTCATCACATGCCGAGGTCCCAGAGTCTTCATCTACCGTAGCAAGAAGCCGCCCACCCATTGCGAATTTCCCTCGTGCTTCACCACCGCGCCTAGTCACAATTTCAAGAGTTTTGATCAGCATGCTAAAGCACAAGGAAGCTAAAAGCGTGTCGCACACTACCCTTTAAGTCAAGGTACCGATGGAGCAAGTAAAGTTGTGGGTCACAAAAGAGTTAGAAGGGCTCTCTAGTTTAGTGCACTTAGATTGGACGCTGTGAGACCTGATGGATGAGTGCCTCGCCAGCTAATAAAAATGGAGCCGGCGAGATGGTGGTGGAGGTGACTCCGAGTTAAGCAGCGGGAGAGAGTTGTCTCGCACGACAAGTTTCTGCCATCACTCCCACCCGTGCTTCCAAAGGGTCAATGTGATGAGAGTCAGATGAGTTACCACCACAGACTTTATCAAT
Source organism: Datura stramonium (assembly GCA_018107945.1). Taxonomy (NCBI): domain Eukaryota; kingdom Viridiplantae; phylum Streptophyta; class Magnoliopsida; order Solanales; family Solanaceae; genus Datura; species Datura stramonium. The sequence goes on from JACEIK010003865.1 coordinate 136,805, forward strand.
AAGTAGTTTGCCCACACATGATAAAGAAGAGACCTCGCCAGAGATGCTATCAGTGATGGGTTCTCTGCTATGCACCAAAAGGGAGAGAAGAGAGATGGAGGCAAAGATCAAGAATCGCCCGTAGAGATGAAGCTCGCCGAGGGCCGTAAGTTCATGTGCAAGGGAGATCTCGTGGAAGGGTACGAAGCAGGTTCTCAGAATGCACTTGTTTTAGCACCTGCAACAAAGAGAGTATTACTGAGGGACTATGCCCTCACCGACTGTGCCACACGCCTCAGCCCGCACTGTGCATGTTCCCTATTCCTATTTTTTTATTTTTATATATGCATCGAGAACGCCTGATGCTTTTCATGGGGTTCGAGGAATACCAACATTTTTGTCGAACTTAACCCAAGGAGTTTTTCTGCCTGGACATCTTGTCTCCCCTCGGGGTGTTCCTTATCTAAGAGAACCGCCATGATTAGATTTCGTGTTATCGTGTCAATTCAAAGAAAATTAGGTGAATCTTAAGGCAATCAATAAAGATGAATTGAAATGATAATGTGATACCTCCTAAAATTTTGTGTGTTAAGTAGACAAGCATGACCATTGTGAATCTTTGCATGACATTAATACTGCAAACATGTTTTTCATTATGGGCATACATGAACTAGCGCTAGTAGAAGTGATGATGTTGGCCTATGCATTGTGTGAGTAAGGTTTAATAGCTAGTTCTGCTCAGGTGTGTCAATTCCAGAACTTGTTTGGCCGGGCTTCATACCGAGATATAGGACGGGAAATCAGAGCGGATCATAGGCCATTTTTGGATGAATCGGTCTAATTTTAGCTTTAAAAGACCTACCAAATGGAAATAAATATCCTGATCCCACTTGAGCCCAAATTAACCCTTCTTTTCTTGAAACCACCTCACCTTCCTCGCTGACATTATAATGAACCCGTTTTTAGGCCACGGTCCCTCCTTGATAGAACCCTCAACTCAAAGTAAATCACCTAAGTTGAGGGTGGCTATCATGGGGAGTTGAATATGAAGAGTAGGGTGGAAAGTAATTGAGTAATGAGAAAAAAAGGTGGGTGTGGTGTGCATAATGGTATTAAGAAAAAAATTAGTATAAAGAGAAAAAGAACAAAAAAGAAAAAAAGCTGAAAGTGAGAAGAGAATAAAAAGAAATTGCTTAAAAGAAGAAAACCACACCCGTAGGCCGCAAAAGAAGGTAAAAGAAGGAGAAAAAGTGAGAGAAAAGAGAAAGATGTGGAAAGAAGGTTAAAAGGAGTCGAACCGAGGTGCCAAGGAGTGTTACGTTACTACTCCCATATTTACCATACCCAACCCCGAGCCTACGTTACAAGTTGAAAAAGTCCTCTAGTGATCCTAGTCGCCTGCTCGAACACTAAGGTATTGAAAGTATGTAAAGGCAAGCTTATGGTATTGAATGTGCACAAGCTAGAATTTCTTTTCGAGAGCTAGTGTGCTTACTCCGGTCCCAAGAGAAATATATCATCATGAACATATATATAGGTGTGAGTGTGGGACTTTTGCGGCGAGAGCATTTTGTCAACAAAATTGGTTCGGCAAACCGTTCGGGGTCGCTTGTCATAGTAATCGTATGCATGATCGCAAGTGACAATATATTTCCATGTTTCATTCCTTTTGTGTCATAGTTGAAATTTTACATATGCATCCTGATTTGGATTTGTATGAAAGAGGAAGGGTTAGAAAATTGACGGATTAACAAAGGTGACTGCCGTATGTTTCCTAAAGTTCTTTAGATTGAAGCATCGTGTTAGTTTTATTTTGTTTGTTTTTGCTTGAGGACATGCAAAAGTTCTAAGTTGAGGGTGTGATATGTCATGGCTTTACGCCTTTCGACGCTTAAAACAAAGAAGATAAGCAAATTTTGGGGATGTTTATGTAGATATAATGTGTTTTTATTAAGTGTTGCAGAAAAACAGTTCAAAATGAAATGGGAAAAGTAAGGCAAAAATTGGATAAAGTGTAGACTGCTAGCTAGGTAACGAGTCATCGTCTCATCGACGACTCATTCCCCGAGTCGTGGGAAAATACAAGTTTGAAGTGCATGAAACCAAGCAGTGCTAATTGTTGAAGGTACGACTCATTACATCTCGGTAACGAGTCGCTATGCTAGTCGTGGAAGATTGTAGAAGAAAATTTCAAAAAATGTTCGTGGAGGCAACAAAGGACATCACGAGTCGTCGGGAGTAGGACGACTGTCGTGAGATTCCGTGAGCACTGGCCACATACTAATCGGAAAATTTGGTGATCCTGGCCATGAGGGACCTAACGACTTATTCCTCGACCTCGGGCCGTTAGGTGACCCGTTACCATGAAGGAACAAGTTTTTCCGAGGACGACTCAACTACGCTTTCCACGACTTGTTAGAGACCTTAAAGAGAAGTTACTTGGCCCATTGCCAATGTTGACCTAGATTCCATTTTTTAGTTAAGAAAGGTTTTATTTGAAATTATAAATACTTTATTTAGGCTTATTTTTACTGCATGCTTTATTCTACGCTTGAACGTCAATTTGGTGTTGTGAATTACCATTCTTGTGTCAAGAATAGAATTTTGAAATTTTGTTCTTGATTTTGAGGATTAAAACAACATTGAAGTTTTGTTCTTCAGCTTCTGATTTATTCAATTCAAATGGTTTCTTCTACAAACTTTCAGAAGTTGCAATTACGATTTCTTCTTTATTTCCTTAATTGTTATCATTCCATTATGAGTAGCTAAACCCATATCAGAGTTGTGGGAACCATGATGAATTAACACACACATGTAAAAATACTTAGTGATTCTTGAATAAATGGTTTATGCATGTATTGTTTTTCCCTTCATTTTAATATCTTCTTAACGATTGCAAACATTGGAAATTTCCTTATTCTTACTCACCGGATCAAGGGAGTAATGAACGGGAAAAGGATTCACAATGAGATTTGAGGCTATCAACCCTCATCTAATAGCTTTTGACCTTATCCTAGAATAGCTAATCCAATATTAAGAATAGCTAATCTCGATATTAAGGGTAAGGTCAACTAACGTATACACCCACATACGTGATCATGCTATGGTGATAATCATCTAGATTGGGTACCAACCATTTAGGTGAAGTTAACTCACCAATATTGCATGCTAAGCACCTATCGTGATCACTAGTATAAAAACCTTATGGTTATAAAGTCATGGCGAACACAATCCCTCGTCAATTCATCGATTAAATACAATAAAATTAAATCAAGCATCTACTAGTCTCTACTATTGTTCATTATTTTAGCCAACACCTTCAGAAATAAGTAAGCCGATAGTATTAGCTAAACACATAACTAAAGTTCTCGTCATATTCTTCAGGCGTTCCACCCCAAACCCGGTTGATTCTATTTTACATCGACCGCTATATCTCATTTATGAGGTATAATTTGGGTGACATAAACCTGTGTATACTTGGTGTTAAATACTACCCCAAAACATATATAGTCCTCATATGATAATAGGGAAAAGCATACATCGATTCATGGGCTAGTTAAATCATCATAATCGTAACCATACTTGAAATATGTGAATCAGTTTATGAAATAAGGCCCATGTAGCTCCATAATCATAAATCTATAAATCATGAAATTCATGCATACTTGTGAAACATGTATATACTTGATACTTCCCATAAACCATGATAAGTACTTGAGAAAAATCATATCATGTTATTAAATACAATTGGGTAATTTAGATCAAGATCATAATGAAATTATAACTTGAGTTTTCATAAAAAACATACATAATTGGGCATAATTGGATTTAAACTCAATTCTATAAATTTACATTCAAAATAGTCATAAAATCTGCCCATATATCATAAAACATGATTTTATACATGAAGGAGATTGACCCAACTATAGATCATATAGAATTTCACAAGAATTGACATAAACCTCATAGATCATGAAACTTGAATTATAAAATTGAAATCCTTGAAATTTGATGAGTTTAGGGCATGAGAGTGAAAGAAACTCTCATTCATAGCCTCACACACCTGGGTAAGTTGATTTCACTCTCTTCCTTGAATGCCCAAAGGAAATTGAAGAAGAACTTTTGAAGGAACTAGGCTTGATCACCTCTTAAGCCTCTAAACTTGCATGCACGGAATGGTAAGTCTTAGGATAGGTTTAACTCTCTTAAAACCCTTCTAACAAATCTTAAAATGATGTAGTTTAGGCCTTAGGAAGTTAGGAATTACGGAAAATCCTTTAATAAATTCGCAGGGAAAAACATACTACTAGTCCCAACGAGGGACTGGACGGATTGTTGCCAATGACCACAAATTGTGGTTACCTCCTGTCACCTTCACTACTAAATTTCTTCTGAGGGTCACCACGAGAGACACCACGACTCGTGGTGTACCCGATGATTCGTGGTGATGGCCCATTACCAACACTGCCAAAAAACATTCATCCTTTAACCAACTGCTGAACATGACCCACTCGATGAATTGTGGCATTGACCTCGACTCATGGTGACTAGTTTTTAGGTACACTGTCCATGTTTTTTCTTCCTTTGTATCACCCTTGGCCATAGATGACCAAACGAGTTGTGGAGCTGACCACGAGTCGTGGTCACACCCGTGGTCACCCCAAACCTGAAATTTTCAACCAAGTTAGGCCTTTCCCCATGAGTCACATGACAACTCGTGGTGTTCCGGACGGGTCACTGGACGACTCGTCTTGTAACCAGGTGCAGAAATTTCTATTTTCTCTATTACAACTCCCGGGTCTGATCTTAGGGTTTATGGGGTATTACATGTATGACTCATTAGTTCCTGCCCCTCCTCAGAATCAACCTCTGAACTTGCTTTAATGACTAGAAATAATGACTGGTACAATCAAATGATGGGTCATACAATCCACTCGTCAATTTCGGGTGATTTTTACCATTTTTCTGAAGCCTCATACCACAGCTAAAACCAATGACTCATCCATTCCAGGTATGTCTTGTCTTGTGAGTCGTTGGATGGCCTGGTGTAAAAGTTTTGGCTAATTTCAACTGCAAGTCTCAAATCTGATATAAGAAACTTTTCAAGGTATTACATTTGTATTACAACGCGTCTTTATAATGCTAATATTTATACTAAATGGTAATTCGCTAATAGTGTAGTAATACAAACTTTGTAATAATTAATATGAAATATCATATAATGCATGAATTTAAATGTTCATGTAAAAGAGAATATTTTTTTACCTTTCATTCACATGTTATTTCTACGATATATCTGTTCATTGAAACAAGTATTAGAACAAACTAAAGAAAGAGCTACTAGGTTGGATCAAACTCTTAAACTATAACACCCCATACCTTTAAACACATGTGCAACTAAGTTAATACCAATGAAGGTGCTTAAGATCGAGATGATGAGTTGATCTTTGGGCCAAGTGTTTAAATGGCCAAAGGTATACAAGTGTTAAGCTAAAGATGAAAGATAGAGGTTTGGTAATGAGATAAGACAAATGATGTGGTTATTTGACTTATTTAATTTACAATATGCCAAATGAACCAAGTTACACGGGCTGATTTGAGGCAGACACTTCATGGATTATTAGATTTAATACTGGCTCAAATGAAGCTCAAAGTTGACCCAATATAATAACACCAAATCTTCCTAAAAATAGCCCAACATGTTAAGGTTCAAAAGAGATACAAGTTAAACCAAAGATAGGAACAAGTTAAGCCCCAAAAGAAGTGTTTAAAGGGTCAGCAGGTGCATCACCTACTAGATCAAATGATGGCCAAAAAAAAGTATAAAACTAGCCACCAAAGTTGACTAAGTTCTTGTCAAAAAATAAAAACAAAGGCAGCCACAAAGTTGGATTAATTTGAGGCCCAAATTAAAGGCAAACTTGACCCATTTCTCGTCCAAATGGTTCAAAGAGGCATTCTATGGTCACCTACATAAGGTCATATTTATCCCAAAAATTCTCATTTTATAGTTGATAAAATCTGAAGAAATTTGCAAGTTTTCTCTCCTTTCTTTTGAGCTTCAAGAAGTGCCCCTTTGCTCCCTAAAAATTCTTGAAAAGCTCAGCCTTCTTCAAGCTTGATGTAAATAAAAATACTCATTATTTTGTTATAATTTACTACATATAGAAAAGAGAACATGTGGTGAGAATTTGAGGAAGTATTGAGCCCCTTTCCCCAAGTTGAACGCCCAAACTTGTGTAAATTTTAAGAAGTTTCTCTTCTCTTTTTGATGTATAAGAACACCCCTTCAAGTGTGATAAGTAATCTTCCCAAGATTATTTTTTTATGAATTCTTGGATGGAGAAATCTTATTGTGATGTTGTTAAGAACTCATAGGACGGTAACCGAAAGTTGTGAGTTCAATATATTGTTGTGGTGTTTTGTGTGCAATTCATTGTGTAAGGGTTGTTTTGTGTGTTATTTATAGCTAGGGGCGTTATTTTGGTGTGAGAATATGTTGTTTTGAAATGGAGAAGGAAATTATAGCAATACACCATCGAAGTTATGTCATTACGTACAATCAATCTGGAAATTATTTATCTACCATTTTGTTGAAGTTGATTATGTTCAAGGGCCAATATTAGATTTATTATGCACATATATTGTGGATTAACTTGATAAAGGAAAGTTTAAGTCCTGCTAGGCATAATCATTAAACGAAATGAGGTATGAAAAGGTTCTACCATTTCCTTTGAAATTACATGAATCTTATTCCGCAAGTTATTTTTGATTCAAACGTGTTGTGGTGTTAGAAGACCCTTGAAAGATTATTTTTGGTTGGCTGGTTATATACAAATATATATATATGTGTGTGTGTGTGTGTGTGTACACAACACGACATGAAAATTTGTTCACAATATCTCTTTAATCTTGTTGTAACCTACTTATTCACTCTTACTCTTTACTATTGCACTTGTCAAGTTACTTATATTTTTTAAATGAGTTACAGATATTAGTATATGATATTGTTGAACTGTTAGGAAAGACCCTATAAAAAGGTCATTGGTTATTAGCTGCTACACGACTAAATTAGATCGACATATATTTGATAATCTCAATTTCAAATAAAATTTCGTAACTTTATTCTAATCAAGCCAATATTCTAAGTTCTCCATTCTAAACTATAATACCCCAGAAGTTCCTAAGTCTAGGCTCGAGTTTAGAAAAGAGACCAGCAGAGAAAATTAGAAAAATATCACAGGACGATTCATCGTGGGAAGGGACGACAAGTCATTGGTGGGAGTCGTGGTAAGCTATTGGGGTAAGGACCTAGACTAACGAGCCTTAGTATGACTCATTGGTCGATATGATGACTCGTATTCATGAGTTGTGGTTAGCAACTAATAAAGGAGGGTCTGGAGTAACGATTCAAGGAACGACTCGTAGGAAGTTGTAACGGATCATGATAAGAGTTGTGGTTTTTGGGTATGGAGGCATCGTCCCGGATGGTATCACGACCTATGGTGGGAAACCATGAGTCATGGGATGTAATCATGGAAAGGTTCAGATAAATATCGGAGTCTAGTGGCAATGGGTGGTTTGATGACCCGTTGGGCAATGTAACGACCCGTGACAAGAGCCCGCAGTTCCCCGACTAGTGGAAACAACGAGAGGCGACCATGAGTCATTACTTCATGGTATGACTCATTGTATGAGTCGTGGTCCCTGACAGTGTTCAACTTCTAAATTTTTTCATTAAGGGTATTTTCATAAATTCTAAGCTCTAAGGTCCTAAACTACGTCATTTTAAGTATGAAAAAGAGTGTATTAAGGGTATTATTCACCCTAGATCACCCAATACTCTCCTAACACTAAAAATTGAAAATCAATTCTCTCAAATCTCTCAAGCTTTCCCTAGGGTTCTTCCTCAAGATTTCTCAAGGATCAAGTGGGGTTTGATTTGCACGTGGGATTTGATCAAATCAGGTATATGGGTCGATTCAATGGGGTTTTCCTCTCAATCCCACGTCCTTTCTTAGTCAAAGTATGATCATCCAATGTTCCCAAAGTCTAACTTTGAAAGTTATGAAGTCTATGATTGGGTTTTGAAATTCATCCGTGATTTCTTTATGGGTAAAGCTGATTTTTTGTAAAAGCATAATTTCCATGATAGAGTTTATGATTTCTTTAAGTATCTTTTGGAATTAGAATGTCTTATGATTTAAGCATGATTATGAAATTCTAGAGTTTAGTTTCCCTTCATGAATTCCTTTGCTCCTCTTATGAATTTTAATCTCTCATGTCCTAATTTATGATTTCTATTTAATAATGCATGATTTCTCACAACTACACTCTATGAAACTATGATTTCGAATTATGAGGATTATTATCAAGTAAGTATGATGATTTTCATTTTCTCTCACGATTATGATTATGGCCGACTCATCGGCCTTATTTCATGGCTAGTTCATTTATTTTAAGCATGCTTATGGCTATCATAATTTAAACTAATCCATGAATCTCATGTATGATTTTTCCTACCATATTATGAGTACTATATATGTTTTGGGAGTAGTATTTAACATCGAGTAGACCCAGGGTCTAAGCCTACTCCGTGTCTCAAAACTACGTGTCAACGTAGCCATGATGGGACCTCCCTTGAGATTGTTACCTTTTTGCCCGAGTGGACCTTTCATGAGTGATATCACACCTCTTTTCATGGTTATTTCCTTGGCAAGGTATAAACACACTTCCGACTAGGGGTTTTGTTATACCCTGTGGGCTCAAAGATCGGACCCGAGAGTTAAAATGGAAAAATTATGAAATTGATGTTGCAGGCACAGGATGAGTCATGAGACGACTCGTGCGACTCATGGAAATCATGGAGTGGAGTGGGACTTTCTTCAGGAGGATGACCAGTGTATCGAACAGATGGGACCCCACGAGTCATGGCCAGTCCCAATGACTCGTGAGGTGAGTCGTGAGCAACAGGTTGAACATTATTGAATGTTAAGGCAGTGTTCATGATGGAAGGTGACTACGAGTTGTGATCTCGAGGAACAAGTCATTATGTCTTCCGTTACCAGCCCTAACAGATCAGTTGGCTAGTGTACTTGACGGGCGACTCGACGAGTCATTGCTCGTCCTAACGAATCATCTGGTCACCCATTAGGGTCACCTGATAGTTATTTTTTGCGAAATAGTAAGGGTTTTCTCGTAATTTCCTAAGTTCGTAAGACCTATACTACGTCATTTAAGTCTCGTTTTAGTGGGTTTTAAGTTGGTTAAAACCTATTCTAAGTCATTACTCTCATGCATGCAAGTTTGAAGGTTTGAAGGGAAGGTTCAAGGTGAAATCTCAAGGTTTCCAATTGGAATCTCAGCTGGGCAATTAGAGGGTGTTAGGATTCACCATTTCCAGGTATATAAGTCTATGAGTGGGTGCTTTCTTCCACACCCATGCCCAATCCCTATCAAAATGTGATAAATTATCTATGATCAAGTATGGGGTTTTGCCCAATGACATGATTCTTCAATCTCTACACATGGGTATGATTAGATTATTGTTATATTGATTATTTATGAATCTTGGGTGGATTCTATGTTTTTTCCCTTATAAACATTGATTTCTTAAATTTGAATCTAAAATGCCCATGGTGAAGAGTTCATAAAAGAGGGGATTTATGATAAATGTGTGGTGATGATGAAGTTGATGATGAAAGCATGTTTCTAAAACTACCCATGATTTTGATGTTGTTTCCTAAATGAATCTATTGGATTCTATAATGATAGAGCTTTGGGTAATGCCCACATATTGATTAAAGTGATGATTTTCCCGACATAAGCTTACCACATTGTTTAAAGTGAAATTTCCCAATTTTTATTATGAATTCTAGCTTGTGGTATGTTGAGTAAATATTTCTACATGTATCTTACCACATGATTTGGAGTAGATTCTACCACCTATGATTGAGCTTGTGGTATGTTTCGAAATAAAGCTTCTCACACGCATGAATTTATAATTGAGACGTATGACATTATTGAGCTTTGTCGAAGGATAATGTTGAGCTTCATTTTCATATGATGTTGAGTCTATGCATGATTTCATTAATGAGCTTTGTCAATAGCCAATGTTGAGCTTCGTTGCATACGATGTTGAGTCATGCATGATTTCATGTTGAGCTTCGTCAATAGGTGATGTTGAGTTTCGTTATATATGATGTAGAACATTGCATGTTTTTGGAGAAGAGTCTAGTACCGAGCGGGTTAAGGGTCAATTACCCTATGCCCTAGAACTACGCACCAACGTAGGTTGATACTATTATATTATCGGGACCTCCCTTGTGTTAGCTATCCCCGGCCTGGTTGGCCCTTCAGCTTGATATTGATATCATGGTATCGTCCATCGCCCTGGCAAGGTTATGGATGGCTCTACCCAGTTGAGTGTGATAGTTGGGACCACGTAAGCTCTATCATGGTCTGTCAGTTAAGTGACGAGTCTCCCACTGTCTATATCATTCAGATTTGCATATTCATTACTCATGATGATTACTTATGCATGCATGTTCATAAAGCAAGGTTTAACTCATTGTTCAACATTTGATATAGATGTTATTTTTCAGCTTTGAGTCATTCGAGGCAGTTATGATGTTATAAAGCTATGTATGGTCATGTTATGATAAGATTATAAAAACAGAAAGAATGCATGTATGCCTTTCCTCTCATGTTGAAAGCTTATGATATATTATGAAATGTCTTAAATGATTTACTTTGCTTGAGCGATTTCACTTACCTTTCTTACTCGGTACATTGCACATACTGACCACATACTTTCTATGGTGCATCATTTCAAGATGCAGGATCGGGTCCTCAGGTTCAGCCCCATTCATAGTCGCTTATCAAAGTCAGTACCTGCTTGATAGGTGAGTCCTCATCTTTCGAGAACTAGACATTTAGTTATCTTGATTGTATTTTCAGTTTCAGTATTGTTGAGCTAGTCGTGGGTATTGTCCCATCAGCTCATCCAAATTAGAGGCTTATCAGACTTAGATATGTATTCAGCTTCAGATTTTCATTCTATTGTTATATTGAGTTTGAATTCCGCTGAGTATGTATTTATGTTTATTCATGTTTATTGAATGAGTTAGTGAATGCTTATGCCATTGGCTGACTTGGGGGTCTCTCAGGGTCCCTTGTCCCGTGTCTATGATCCAGGTCTACGCTCGGGTCATGACAAACTTGTTATCAGAGCAATAGGTTTGATGTGTCCTAAGGAGTCTAAAATCCACATTAGGTAAAGTCTTTTTCATCTATGTGAAGCGTGCCACACTTATGACGAAGAGGCTATTAGAAGTTTTAGGAAATGTTCTCTTCTTTCATGATATATGTCGTGCGATGAAAGCCTTTCTATACTTCTAATTCATGCTATGCGCGATTGCAGAATTATGGCTCCTCGAAGAATGAATGGAAGGAGGAATGGAGGTGGTGAAGGCCACGAGGATGGAAACGTACTATCCGCAATTGCAGAATCATTGGTGGAGCCTCAAGTACTTGAGCCAGCTGCTCGTGTTGAATTTTGAGCTGCCATTCAGATGCTTGGGCAGGCCTTGACCGGCTAGGTCAACCAGCAACCGTTGCGCATGTTCCACAAAATGTCAATGCGAAGGCAGCCAAAGTCAAGGACTTCTTGAGGATGAATCCGCCGGAGTTTCTGGGGTCCAAGGTAGATGAGGACCGACATGATTTCATTGATGAGATTGTCAACATCACCCAGTTTATGGGGGTGAGAAATGTTGAGTGTGCAGAGTTAGCCTCCTACCAGTTGAAAGGGGTTGCGCACATTTTGTTTCGCCGGTGGAAGGACAGCAGGGTCACTGGAGCGGGTCTGGTCACATGTGAGGTGTTCTAGGTTGCATTCCTCGATCGATTTTTCCCTCGAGAGATGAGGGAGTTGAAAATAGCTGAATTGTGAATTTGAAAGAAGGAAGGATGACCGTTTAGGAGTATGCCGTTGAGTTCAGCCGCCTATCTAAGTATGCCTCGGAGTTAGTGGCCCACCAGCGGGCGCGGGTGAGCAGATTTGTGCATGGTATAGTAGGTTATTTGGAAAAGGACTGCAGGACAGCTATGCTCCATCAGGAGATGGACTTCCCTCGCATAGCGTTGTATGCTCAGCAGATGGAGGCAGCACATTTGAGGGAGAGGGAGGCCAAGAAGGCCAGGACCGAGGACCACAAGTTCTCTCAACAGAGGTCCGATGGTGTGCATCGATAGTAGACCCACCGGAGATCATTAGCCCCAGAATCTTCAGAACTAAGTGTGCCATCTAGGCCAAAATAGGATAAGAGAGGGCGAGCGTCAGGCTCGAGGGGTCAGAGTAGTAGGCCCGCAGACTCTAGCACTCCAGCTTGTCACAGGTGTGGTCGAGGGCACACAGGCCAGTGTTTGGCAGGGTTAGGAACTTGTTTTGGATGTGGGCAGCCTGGACATATGCTTAGAGATTGTCCCACTGCGAGATAGGATCAGGTTGGGGGCCGAGGCCCAACTTCTAGCTCAATAGCCCCATCCCCACACACAACACAGCAGGGGGCATCTGCTAGCACAGCTAGCAGGCAGTGCCAGAACAGAATCTATGCATTAGCCACTCGTAAGGAGTAGGAAGCCTCACCAGATGTTGTCACTAGTATGTTGTGAGTCTTTCATGTTATTTTTTATGCATTGCTAGATCCTGGGGCTACCCTATCTTTTGTGACACCATATGTAGCCAGTAGCTTCAGAGTCAGTCCTGGTGTCTTATCATATCCCTTCTCAGTTTCTACTCCAGTAGGTGACTCACTTATAGCTAGAAGAGTGTATAGAGATTGTTCGGTATCAGTTCTTCATAAGGTCACCTCAGCAGACTTGATAGAGTTAGCCATGACCGATTTTGATGTTATTCTCGGCATGGACTGGCTATTCGCATGCTCTGCTTCAGTTAATTTTAGGACCCAGTCAGTAGAGTACAGACTTCAAGGTGAGCCTGTCTTAGAATGGGAGGGTAGTTCAGTTGTGCTTGTAGGTCGATTCATTTCCTACCTTAAGGCCAGAAAGATGATTTCTAAGGGCTGTTTGTACCATCTAGTTAGGGTTAAGGATGTGGAGTCCGAGACCCCGACTATCCAGTCCCTACCAGTAGTATGTGAGTATCTAGAGGTCTTCCCTGATGATTTTCCCGGTGTCCCTCCAGAGCGGGAGATTGATTTCGGTATAGATCTTCTTCTCGACACGCAACCTATATCAATTATGCCTTACAGAATGGCTCCAGCTGAGCTAAAAGAGTTGAAGGATCAATTGAAGGACCTGTTGGATAAGGGATTTATTAGGCCGAGTAAGTCTCCATGGGGTGCACTAGTGTTGTTTGTTTGGAAGAAGGATGGCTCGTTTCGGATGTGCATTGACTATCGGCAGTTGAACAAGGTTACCGTCAAGAACAGGTATCCTTTACCCAAGATCGATGATTTTTTTTACTAGCTTTAGGGTTCAAGTGTTTCTCCAAGATTGATCTTAGATTCGGGTATCACCAGCTCAGGGTTCGAGAGAGTGACATCCCGAAAACCACTTTTAGAACTCGGTTTAGTCACTACGAATTTGTTGTTATGTCTTTTGGACTAACCAATGCCCCTGCAGCTTTTATGGATCTAATGAACAGGGTGTTCAAGGCATATTTGGACATGTT
>JACEIK010003866.1:1670-22620 GCA_018107945.1 Datura stramonium
GGATAGTAGTCGATAGGGAGTTGAGAGATGATCAAGGCACTTCCTTGAAGAAGCCATATTTGTTTCCTATAGTTGTTTTACCTTCCTATACATGCTCCCTAGTTACCTCTTTTAGGCCTAAAAGCCTTATTATCTCTTAGCCTCAATAGTAGCTTAATCCCTCTTTTTGTGAGACCTCAGACTTATTGATCCAAAGTAGTCTTAAGCACTTTGAGACCTGAAAGGAAAGGTCCATCAAAGCATAACATTAAGCAAAAAAGATAAAGTTGTAGTAAGAAAAGAAAAGTGAGAGCAGGGGTGCCCATAAAAATTGTGTTGTTTACTTGCTGCTAGGGAATTGAAAAAGAGAGCTTTAATTGAAAAATTCTTAATGATTCTATCAGTAGAAAACTAGCAGTCAAGTAGTCAAAAAATGGGGCATGAAAAGAAAATACAAGGGTGAGTAGATGAAAGGTGAACAAGCAAAGAAAAAAATGGTGGACAAGTAATGTGAAATATGTCTTAAAAGTGCTTAGGGTGGTAGTCACTATAAAATTAAATATCAATCCTACCCATCCCATAGACGATATTACAACCAAGAAAAGTCCTTGTGATCTTAATCTCTTGAAGACATTAGGTAGTCTTAACGTACATGAAGGGTAAGCCTATGGTATGTTGCATATGTACATTATATCATTTGTGAGTGTGGGTGTGTCGTACTTATTATGTTCCATGTCTTATATTGATGAAGTTGAGAGAGGAACATCATTAAAAATGAGGGGCACAAGAGGTATAAATCAGTGTATTACTTGTTGCATGTGTCACACTTAATAATGTTGGCCCTTTGTGTTGAAAAGATGAGTCATTTATAGAGGTTGTGTGTTCTTGATTGTGAAATTTTCTATGTGCTTTGTTGAGAATTTTTGTATAATGATAAACCTGTTTATGTATGCTCCTTTCTAGTTGGATGGGTATGAGTTGACATAGGTTTCAAATGTGATGGTGCAACATGAGTTTAGGTGTGGTTTAAGGATTATTTGAGGATGAACAATGGTTTAAGTGTGGGGTGGTGATTTTGGGCTTATTATTATCCCCATTTTCCATGTTTTTACCCATATTTGATCATGTTTTGAGTTCATAATCCTTAATTTATGATTGAATTCATGTGTGTGTGTGTGTGTGTGTTTTATGCGGTAACAAATGATTTAAGTTGATTTGAGCAGAAAACTAAGAAAAATGGGCTCAAAATGATGCAAGAAATGAAGATTTGAGGATCTGACAGGTTTGGTGCTAGTAGCGCCACACACCAAGTCCCAAACTTCAGAGAACAAAATCTCAGTCTAGTGCTATATGTGCCAGCTATCAAACTTCAGAGAATTGCACTTCAAAAATTTGGCGAGATGAGTGACGCCCCGCGCCAGAGGTGTCCATACTTAGCAAAATTTGGCAAACACTTTGGAGAGATGAAGGGGGCGGTGCTCTAGAGCCTATCCGGATCTGAAATTTCTAGAAATTTGACTAAGTCTATGACGAGATAGGAGGGGTGGCACGCCAGGGTAATTTCAGGGTGAAAAATGCTGATTTTAAAGGCAAGTTTTGAAGGGCAGAAGCATCATTTGAAGGCTCATCTATAAGTAGTGGCCTTAGGTCATTTGTGCAGTCTTTACTCATTTTTTTCATTCCATAGTTTGTTCGTGAAAGATTGTAAGCCGTTTGGAAGGAAGAAAAAGTTCTACAACTAAGTTTTCTCTTTTTTACTTCATTTTTTCGCATGATGATGACTAGTATTTATTTTTTCGCTTGTCTATGAGTGGATAAACTCATATTCTAGGGTTGTGGTCATGGTGATTGGTTGATTGTTTGAAAGATTAATTAAACTTTGTTTTGATTCTTCAATTACGTTTTTTTGTAATTATTTGTATTAATTTATTTTTTATGAGCTTGATCACCTTGTAAATAATCTGTTGGCTTTTGATTGAACTTGGGAAAGGGAATCGAAAGGGTTAAAAATAAATACAGAATGAGAATTCAAAGACCCTTGAGCCCATTGGTGTAACGATAGAAGTTGTTGTTGAGGATAAGAATATACCTTTCAACCCCATTTAGTTGAAATATAAGTCGGCATAATTGTTGTTTCATTATTATCCTGTGACTATAGGGATATAGGCATTAGGGTTCATAAAATAGTTCTTGGATGTTAGGGATAGTGACAAGAAATGGGATAGTAACTTACAACTAACAACCAATAGGAAAAATCATGCTAGTTTAATTACGTCTAGAAAACTCAACATGAAACCAACCAAGTTCCATTGCCCTAGTCTGTGATTATTATCAAAATATAATCAAGCTTGCATTTGTTTTAGTTACTTTTATATTTGAAGTTTTAGTAGTTTAATTTTCTAAATCAATCTTTATTTTTACATTTTTTTTGTAGATTAGTGAAAGTAAAGTACAACCTTATGATGATTAAATTGACAAGTCCCTATGGGTACGATATTTGGACTTAACAATCCTGTATTACTTGATGATCACGTGCGCTTTCATGCGCTTGCGTGCGCTTGGGCGACACAGTCGGTTATGACAAGTCTTTCATTGTTCCTCATGATTTTCAATTATTCATATTCATAAGTTATGATATTATGTTTTTCAGCAGGTTTGACCCAATGATTAGTTTAGGAGCTTTCACTTATGATTTTAGTTTTATGACAAGTCATGTGATTTCTATTTTAGCTTTGGGTCATTCTATTCAGATATGATATTCAGCTTATGACTATACATGATTCAAATTTAGATCTCAGCATGCAGTCCTTACTCTTATGATCTTATGATTTATGATTATATGCATGATTTCAATTTATACTTACTCAGCATGTTTTAATTACCTTACATACTCAGTACATTCCAAGTACTGACCGCATACTCTATGTTATTTTGTTTCATGATATAGGTTCAAATGATCAGCCTGAGTTCCACCGTTAGTCTAATTTCCCACAGCTCAGTTTAGTTTCCCTTTGTTGGTGAGTCCTCATCCTTCACGGACCTTCAGTTAGTGTTGGGTTATGTTATTTTCAGTCTTAGACTTTAGTGAACTAGTTGGGGATGTTGTCCTATCAGCTCTTCAGACATGTTAGAGGCTTAGTAAACAATTTGTAGAATTTCATCTTTGTCAGTATTGTCTATGTTATGATTGCTATGTATTTAGACTTTCGCGTATTCATACTACAGTTATCAGATTTCGCTTGATGATGTTCTTCAGCCGCTACGTTCATGCCATGGGTCGAGTTGGAGCCATTCGTAGCTCTAGATCATGTGTCTCAGTTCGGGCCTATGTTCGTATTGTGACAAATATGGTATCAGAGTGAAGGTTTAGAGTGTCCTAGGATGTCTAAAAGAAGCGTTGAGTATATTGTTTTCTATGGGTGTGAAGCACTCTACACTATTAGAGGATAGGCTACAATACGTTTTAGCAAACTTCCCTTCTTTCATGATCTATGTTGTGAGATGAAGTATCTCTCTATCCTTCTAACTTGTTCTATACGCAATTATAAAAATATGCCTCCACGTTAAATAAATGGAAGAAGGAATAGTAATGGAAATGGTGACGACAATGGCAATGGAGACGGGCATCAATGAGCCGCACTAGCACCAGCAAATCCTATGCTCAAGAAGGTCACTCATGCCGAGTTTAGAGCGACAGTTCAGATGTTAGTACAAGTGATGACCACTCAGGAAAATCAGCATGTGGTGGCTCATGTTCCTCAGAATGGGAACGCAGCGGCAGCAAGAGTACGAGACTTTCTATGGATGAATCCACTGGAGTTTCTAGGGTTGAAGGTGGATGAAGACCCTTATGAGTTCATTAAGGAAGTGCAGAAGATCACCCAAATTATGGAGTGACGGGGGAGGAGATTGCGGACCTAGCCTCCTATAAGCTGAAGGGGGATGCTTACATATGGTACCGCTAGTGGAAATATGGTAGGGCAGTGGGAGTAGTTCCCATGAGTTGGGACGAGTTTGTGACTGCCTTCTTAGATAGATTCTTCCCTAGGGGCTGAAGGAGGTGAAGGAGACAGAGTTCTTCAACTTGAGGCAGTATCATAGGACTGTCTAAGAGTATGCCTTGGAGTTTACCCGGTTGTCCAAGTATGCATAGGATATGGTTGCTAACCAGAGGGCTTGTATGAGTAGATTTGTGAATGGAATATCAGACTCGCTGGTTAAGGAGTGCATGACCGCTATGTTGAATAATGATCTAGACTTCTCAGGATTGGTCATATATTCCTAGTAGATAGAGGCAGATCAAATGAAAGAGAAGGAGAGAGAGGCCAAGAGGTCCAGGACAGGGAGTTTTGGGGAGTTCCTGTATAGATCAGGCGAAGGACGTGGCCACCAGCCCTATTAGAGATCGTCAGCCCCAAGCACCACAATAAACCAGTATCTCGTCTAGATCTAGGCGTGATCAGCGGGGTAGAGCATTAGGATCTCTAGGTCAAGGGAGCATGTTAGTGGAGCCCAGCATTCCAATTTGCTGCAGGTGTGGTAGGAGGGACACCAGAGAATGCTTAGAAGGTTCAGGTACATGTTTTGGGTTTGGAAATTCTAGACACCGGTGATGAGTTGGTAATTTACCAACTCATTAGACTCTATAGTTTGAGTTTTTACTTAGTTCTCGAGTTGATTAGTTGGATTTTATGCCCTTTTTGCTTTAATTGTGTGCAGGTGCCTAAGTTTGAAGAAAAGAGCTAAAATGAGGGTAATATGGAGGAAATGAGTAGAAATAGCGAGACGCAGGTGTTAACCGATGAAACACCAGTTGAGAAGATGATGGTCACTACCTAGGAAGAGGAATTGCACTGGTGGTTCACGAATCACCAGTGGAGGAACGCAGGTTCGATCACCGAAAGACGCTTTGGAAAATCTTGAATTGGCATTTAAGGTCCGATGGTTCACGAATTGGTATCGGCAAAACACCAGGTGAACCGCCGAAGTTCACTGATAATGACTAAAGTAAGAAGAGCAACCAGTCGGCGGTTCACGGATTTCATTGGCGAACCACCGGTGCCTTCGCCAGTTCTAGAGTGATTCTATTAAGGGTAAAATTGTCCATTGCTGAAAAAGGAAGGAAAAGTACCCTACTTTTTAGGGTATAAATAGAAAAATAAGTACATTGCAGAGGGGAGAAAAAAGAGGGGGAGAAGATATAGAGATTGAGAGATAAGCCAAGTACACATCACATCATCTTTCCTTTTTAGCTGAAGACCTTTTTTTTAGCTGAGAAAAGGAGATTTTGATTGGAAGTTGTAAAGGATACTCAGTTCTCCTTTCTTCTTTGGTATTATTTAATTTCAATTGTAGTTGAAGGATAATTGTGCCTTTGATTTATATACTCTTCTTATTAAATTCAATGATGCTTTTTATGATTGTGTTTCTGAATTTCTTAACTATGAGTAGCTAAAATCATTAACTAGAGGTGTGTGATGATGAATACTTAATTGNCTGAATTTCTTAACTATGAGTAGCTAAAATCATTAACTAGAGGTGTGTGATGATGAATACTTAATTGAATTGGGTATTGCGAGAGTTAACTTCTTAATGTTCAATTAAGTGCAAATATATTAGATTCCTTTTAATCTATTATTGAAAATCTATTATTGATGATGTGGGTCTATCTATACTTGCTTAATTGTTGCTTGAGAGAGAATAATTAAGTATTAGAAGGGAATCTAGTAGTGGGTATGGATTTGAGGTTGTAAAATTAAGCTAGTAATGGCTAAAATTACTTCCTTCTTCCTAATTGGAAACTAATAGCTAGGAATAGTGAAGTTCCTGATCCAAATCAATTCGGGTGTGTTAAATTGCAGCTAGAGTTTGAGAAAATTCTAGTTAAGGGTAGGCAATAGGCTGGGAAGCAGAGGCTACCTATTTCCCAAGATTATTTACATTTATTGAACTTATGAAGTTAACCTGGTCCATCCTACTCTAATTAGTATTTCATCTACAATGCACCTCTAGTATTTTAAAAATATTTTCTACAACTTAGTTGATTCTTCTAGTTTGAATTCCCTAAAGAAATTTGAGTAATTCTTTTCCAAGTTTATTCCCCCAATTTTCGTGTTTTATATTAAATTTATATGGTGCAATCTAAAATCAACTTCTCAATCGACACTTGAATTCATCACTCTCTAGTCCTCATGGGATTTGACCTCGACTTTCGTCGGGTTACTTATCTTGATACAACAACTGTGTATATTCTTTGATTTAAGAATATATTTTGGATGTTATAAAAAATGGCGCCATTCCCAAGGATTGGCATTTGATGATCTTGGGATTGATTGTTAAATTGAATTAGTGTGCCTCAGAGCTACTTGATTTGATTTTCTGCCTTCTAGTTAGGAACTAACCACTTCATGAGCCATCACTCCCAAGCAGGAGATTGCTCAGTGGAGGGGAACATGGAACTTGACGAAGATAATCCAGTGATGCCGGAAGTTGCAGGTGTGATTCACCTACCACCGCAGTAGGGAATGCGGTGTTCCATGTTACTAGCACCATGTTGCACTAATTGTAAATGAAAGGGCTTTTTGGAGGTAAGCCAAGCAAAGATGCAAATCAGCACTTGAGTAATTTCTTAGAAATTCGCCAGCCTTCAACATCACAAACATTAGTCAAGAGCCAATCAGGCTGAGACTCTTCCCTTTCTCGTTGATAGGAGAACCAATAATGTGGTTGGAGGAACTTCCTCTAGGGTGAATTACCTTGTGGCAAGAGTTAACTAAAGCTTTCATAGATTGGTTTTTCCTTCCCTCAAAGATGTTACAACTGAGGGATGATATCACAAAATTTCGACAAGAACAAGGACACCCTGTGAATGAGGTTTGGTTGAGGTTTAAGAAGAAGGTTGCTCTTTGCTCAAATCATGGCTTACCGGATGGAGTGCTTCTCCAAAGTTTCTATAGGGCCCTGGATTCAATAAACAAATTCGTTACTAATAACCTAGCTGGGAGATCAATCATGGACCAAACTTATGGGTTAGCCAAATCTCTCCTTGACCGAATGACAAAAACCAACAGGGCTTGGCACATAAGGGAGACGAGTTTTTCTAGTCATGAGATCAACTCAAGTGAATTGGTAGTGGTGTTGCAGAAAAGGATGATGAGCAGGATGAGAATCTGGCCAAGATGATGACACAATTAGAATTGATGACCAAGCATGTGATGGGAGAAGGTTCGAAGGTGGTGAATGCTATGGGAATGCAAGGTCCTAGGCAATATGAAAGAGAGCCTTCGCCACCAAGATATGATGAAGAATTCTGATATGGGTAAACAAATGGGAGGGCATTGACCTAGCTTTCAAAGAGAAAACCAAGGACCGTGGTGCCCAGGGATGATAACTAAGGGTGGAGAAATCGTGATCAGCAAGGATGGCCCGAACTGAATAAGAGGTGGAACAATAAAGAGCCAAACCAAGAAGGTGATCGTTACCATTGAAGTGCAAATCCATACATTCCACCTCCTAAGGTTGGAAATCCTCAAAACCATCTAGGAGTAAGTGATGCGGGTAGCTCCAAAATCGAAGACATGCTCTCAAGAGTTTTAAAGAAGGTGGAGTCAATCGAAAGTGGAGCGAAAGAATTAAGAGGGGAGGTGTCTAACCTCGATCAAACAGTGAGTTCACACTCAGCATCCATCAAGCATTTGGAAGCTCAAATGAATCACCTATCAGCCTAAATGAACCCAAGAATGAAAGGCACATTACCTAGTGACACAATGCCTAATTTGAAAAAAGATGGTCAATGTATGGATATTGTCACTAGAAGTGGTAAAAGGATTGGAGATGTACTAGGAAAGCCTACTGAGGAGGAGAACCTAAAAGTAGTTGATGAAGATGAGGTTGATAAAATGTCAATGATTCTGGAGAATGAAGAAAAGGATGAAGAAGAAATAGAGGAAAAGGATGATGAGACCCACATTAAAGTGGATGATGATGAAGCGGGCATGAAGGCCCCAGTTGATGATAGGGCTGAAGTAAGACTCCCACCGCCATATCCACAATGGCTACCAAGAAAAAGAAGGAAGATCAATTTAAAAAGTTTGTTGACATGTTTAGCAAGTTGTCCATTAACATACCATTAGTGGACGCTTTGATCCAAATGACTGGTTATGCCAAGTTTATGAAAGACTTGCTGAAAAAGAAGAAGGTCGTTGATGTAGGAAATGAAGAGAAAACGCACCATTGAAGTGCGGTAATGATGAGCAACCTTTTCCCAAAAAGAGAAGACCCTAGAGCTTTTACAATTCCATGCATGATTAGGGTTTGTGTGTTTAAGAAGGCTCTATGTGATCTCGGTGCAAGTATAAATCTGATTCCCCTGCTCATTTTCAAGAAATTAGGCCTCAGAAGTACGAAACCAACATCGATGCGGCTACTAATGGTAAATAGGTCAATCAAAAGATCTATGGGGGTGCTAGAAGATGTGCTGGTGCGAGTTGACAAGTTCATTCTCCCAGCGGATTTTGTTATTCTGGATTGTGACATGGACGTGGAAGTTCCCATTATTTTGGGAAGACCTTTGTTGGCTACCGGGAGAGGAATGGATAGATGTGGAACTTGGAGAGTTAAAATTTGGGGTTGGTGGTGAGGAAGTCACCTTCAAGGTATGCCCGTCAACTGAAACTCCACCTGAATGCAAGGTAATTATAGTATTGCAAAATGATGATGAGGACAAGGGAGTGAAGCTGAGTGAGACGGAAGCAGATGATGAACCATCAGAAATGAAGAACTAAAGGAAAAAGGACTACGTCATGCCACAATGATAAACAACGCGCTTCTTGGGAGGCAACCCAAGTTTTTATTGAATTATTTGATGTTTTTTGTTGTTTTTTTTGTGTAGGATTTGAGAAATGGGAAGCAAAGTGAGATGTGAATCATGATGGGAGCATTGGTGAGAGACCGGCGAGCCGCCGGCCCCGAAATATGGATTTTCGAAGATAAGGGAGCCCAAAGCAGAAAGCCGAGTGTTGAACTGAAGCATCGATGGTATACCAGCAAACCAGCGAATCTGATTCGTGGGTCACTGGTGTATCGCCGATCTGAAGCAGAACACCTGAAGCGAGGCTTAGATTCGGCAGATGACCGATAGGACACAGTATCAATTCGTGGACCGCTGGTGCATCGCTGGATGGAAATAGATCACTGGGTACAAAATAAGTTCAAATGCAAGATTGCTGCAAACCGCTGAATTGGATTGGAGAATCGTCGGTTCATCGTCGGTCGGGTTTGTCATGAAGTAAAATGAGGAATTTAAAATGACTGGCCCACAAAATCCCTAAATACATTCCCAGCCTCCCTAATTCTACAAATATTCCATAGCCTCTCTTTTCCCAATATTTTTCTTTCCATTTTTATCTCTCCATTACCCAACATTCCCTATTCCTCACATATTCTCATTTCCACCTCTCCATTTTCCCACCTTTTCACCATCCCACTTCCCACCAACTCACCCACATTAAACTCCCCACCTTCCCTTCCACATATCATATTCCCACTTTTTACATATAAATACCCATCCATATTTCACCATCAAAATCACTTTACTCTCAATATCTACTCTATACTCACTTGAAGGTACTCTTGCAAATCTTGAGCTAGTTCTTTTTGTTGAGGCTAGAAGAGTGTGCAAATAGTCTTCCAATTCGATAACATTTCTTTGACCCCTGTTTTTATTTGAATGTGCTTCCATGATTTTGTAGGTGTACTATTTCTCGTGCTTTTAGTGTTGAAATTTTGAATGTATTATGCTTGTGATTGAAGTGGGTATGTGCTTTTATGTCAATATTATGAAGAGGGTGAAGTCTGGGTAATCCATTTCCACTAGGCATCACGTTTTTCCCAATGATAGACTGGGTGACACCAATCTTAAGGGTTTAAATGTCATGAATAGGTGTAAGAATGGAGTATAGTTGTTGGTCTTTTGGTTGTGGTGAAAATGTATTGATGGGTGTTTGTATGAAAGAGCGTAAGAATTGTGATAGGCAAGCCGACCATTCCCTGGTCCAATTCAGCGAAACGTAGCTCGAGGCGCCCATTTACTCTAAAGTCGGTCTTGGCTACTGAGTGAATCTGGCGCTACATCGTCGGCTCACGAAATATGACCGGAAAAATGCCACTTGAACCACCGATTATGTCAAGATATTCCCCAGTGCTCTGTTAAACACCGGCAAATCGGTAACTATTCTCCGATACCATTTTTCCAGAATTGTTTGATCATAACTTGCTTCTCAATTCTTCTTGATTTTAGTTTCTTTTACACTAATTTCTATTTTTATATATTTTCACTAATATACCTTTTGCAGAAACACAAATCATGTCATCCTCTAGGTCATCTGGCAAAGGAAAAGCCCCTGATGCATCTGCTAGAAAGGGTAAAAGAAAAGAAAAGGCTACTCCCCCATGCACCAACATTAAGGAGGATATTATTCTATGTGTTCCTAACATGATGGAGAACTATGTCATCTACCAAGGATGGTCTATAAACCGTAGAGAAGAGATTCAACTTCGCTGGGTTGAAGGGGGACTTTCTGAATATAACGGAGCAGTTCACCCACCGGCAATGGCATGCATTTTCCAACCCTTTGCCACCATACTAGCCCAGCCTTGTCACATAGTTTTATGCCTCCTACTAGGCCTGTCAAGATAGTATGCAACATCGGGGCAAGGTGGATGAATTTCCCTGCCTTTCTTCAGTGATGATTCATGGGGTAGAAGTGGATATCACCCCGGCTGCCATCAATTATCTATTTTGGGAAGATGAGATAGACTCTCCTACGGAATACATAGCATTGGTGGCCAATATGAAAGACCAATAAAGGTGGGTACCTGGCATTATCGCTGCGGATACTCCCCTATGGGCTTCTATTGGTGGCGAAATCTATCGCCACGATTTGAAATTTGAGGCCAAGCTATTGTTGTATTACATTTTCTCTCGCATCATCCCATAGAAGAATGAGCAGCGAGTGACCATAGAAGCAGCTATCTTGATCGCTTGCATTATGTCAGGGGTCCCCATCAACTTTGGTGAAATGATTGCACAACAAATGAAGAAGAAGGCGCCGCGATCCAGCACTTCCATGCCATATGCTGTGTGGATCTTGCAACTTTGTGATGCAGCCGGAGTGCCTCTTTTTCCAGATGATACTCCTTTTGCTTTAGGAGTAATCACTATTGACAGGAAGAGAGATACAGAGGCACCGACAGTGAAACAAAAGCGCCTGAAAGCCTTCAGTGTATAAGAAGAAGCCCTCTCCCACGGGTCAGCCCAATCTCCCACCACCCTAGAAGTCAATGTGCCCCAGCCTGACTTATTGGGCCAAGCATTTGGTGACATGCCCCAGCCCAGAGCGTCTCCACCTCCTCAATCTTCTCAATCCAATGGTCTCCATCGTCATGTGGAGATGATAAACTCGCATGAGAGCCAGCTTTAATGCTTGGCCAAAAGTCTCCTGGCCCTAATTGCTAAAACTATCAAGAAGGAGCTTAAGTCACTTTACGAGAATGTCTCCACTTTGTGCAAGTGGGTGGATGCTGTAGAAGGGGCTGTCACGTCCATCTGAACTGAGGTGCAGGAATGGAAAAGTCGGACTTCGGTTGAAGTGCCTGACATGAGTGATTTAGATGCTTCTATGGATGCTCCATCCTGAGCTCGGGGCTGATTGATGACTTGTTTGAGTGGTTCAGCGACGACTATGCTAGGCTTGGTGATGCCAGCTAAGGTGATGGTGGTGATGAGGCTGATGATGACGATAAGTGACCTATGCAGGGAGTTTCTTGTCTCTTCTCCCGTTGATTCTTTTTTCACAATACATTGGGGACAATGAATGATCTTAAGTGGGGGGAGGGATGAGCACTGTTGATGGGGGGTATTTTTGTTTTAAATTGTTTTGTTTCTTAAGCTTGAGTAAGTTCATCCTTTGTCAGGCTGTTTTGATTGATGATCTCCCTTTTGTTTTGTTTTGAATGCATGATAATTGATTTGAGTTTTTGTGAGTAATAATTAGTGGCTCATTGGGGTCTTCGGTTTTATACATTGTATTGTATTTTAAAAAGTTTTGAATGAGATGATCCCAAATTTCTTTTTCGCCATTGTAAACAGAGTAGTGTAGAAATTAAAATTACGAGGTTTTCCTTTATACCATGATTCTTTCCCAAGGAGCATTCTTTTACTTCAACTAATTTTTTTGTCAAACTGGGTTGGCTTTTCCCCATGATGGATTGAGTGGTGACATTCTTAAGGAAAATGCCATGTTACTTTGAGTTTGTTGTGAAGTTGTTTTAAGATGCATCAACTAAAAGTTTGTGATTGGAATGAAAAATGTGAAAACAAGGGCATGAAAATGAAGAGAATGAGCAAGTGTTGACACCGTAGCATAGTAATCTTGATCGTACGTTGTAAAATTCCCTGCTTGACTTATGATGTTTGCCTGCTTGATGTCATAATGTGATGTTTTGTTGTGGAAAATGACTCTTGTAGACCCTTTAGGGATGATGCTTTGTGTGGCGAGGATGTTTTTGTTAATCTTGTGCATTACATCTTCTCTAAAACTTGCCCTAAATGTGATGCAAGGCGAAATCCTAGGTGTAGTTGCACCAAGGAAATGAGTTTAGGCCCTCAGTTGTCTAGCCACTTCAACCATATGCCCTCCGTGATCATTAATCCTTGTGAGCTAATTTTGAGCCTTAAAAATTTTCCTTGGCAACCACATTACAAGCATCAAGACCATTATTAATACCTCTTTTGGCCCCATTCTCCCTAAAATGTTGATGACAAAATAAATGCTGAAGCAAGGCTCAAGGCCTAAGAAAAATGGATGAGAAAAGCAAATGTAAAAAATGAGGCAGGAGCCTAAGTTTGGGGTTATGCAAAACAAAAGGGGAAGACAAGAATCATAGTGAAAAGGGAACATCACCTTTAGTCAAATTGCAAAAGATGAATTTAAGAAAAAAAAACTATTGATGTGAAGTGGTGTCCCTCTTGAAGTAAAAAGGCTAGTGGTAGAAGATAAAGAGGGGTTATAAGGGGGATTATTAAAGAAATGATAGGCATCAACAAGAAAAGAAAGAAAAAGGAGGTTGAGGAAGCAAAAGTGTTGTAAGGCCTGGCACGAAAAATATTAGGGAGGATCTAGTCACTATATCCAAATGTTCATTCTACCCTAATCTTAAGCCTACATCACAACCTGCAAGTCCTAAATGATTGTAGGTGAAGCTACTCTACATTAGTGACAAATTACATGAAGGGAAAGCCTATGGTCAAGTTTGTACATAAAGATATCTTTTGGAGAGGGTGTGAGTGTCTCTTCCAATTAATCCCGAATATGCGTTCAAATCGTCAGAAAAAGTCAAGAGAATAGGGATCCTTATATATGGTGAGTGGCATCATTTCTTTTAGGGATGCAAAAGCATTTAGAGTTTATATGGGCATACACAAGGAGTGCAAACTCTAAGGAAAGCTTTGAATTTTCAGTTATTACAACTTGAGAAGCTACATGTGTTGTTTGGTTGAGAATTGCCTTTGTATGGTTAATGATTCCTTTCAAAAAGTTTTACTTGATATAAAGTTGTTGCCTTCTTGAAACACCTTTAATCGTTTTGGTCTTTTGGTGTATTTCCTTCTCTTTTCAGTGAGCATTATGAGCATTTTTCGATTGTCCTAGTCCAGGTGGTCGGCGAAGTTTAATTGCTGAGAAATGTGACCTCTTCCTCAATAGTTGAAGTATTGCATTACTTGAGGAAAAACAATGATTCAAGTTTGGGGGTCTAATGAGTTGGTAATTTACCAACTCATTAGACTCTAAAATTTGAGCTTCTGCTTAGTTCTCGAGTTGATTAGTTGGATTTTATGCCCTTTTTTCTTTTATTGTGTGTAGGTGCCTATGTTTGAAGAGAAGAGATAAAATGAGGGTAAAATGGAGGAATTGAGTAAAAGTGGCGAAACGCAGGTGTTAAACGGTGAAACGCCGGTTGAGAAGATGATGGTCATGCCTAGGTAGAGGAATGCCACCGGCGGTTCACAAATCACCTGTGGTGGAACGCCGGTTCGGTCACTGTAGGACGCTCGGGAAAATCTGGAATTGGCATTTAAGGTCCAGCGGTTCACGGATTGGCATCGGCGAACCGCCAGTGCCTTCGCTGGCTCCAAAGTGATGCTATTAAGGGTAAAATTGTCCATTGCTGAAAAAGGAAGGAAAAGTACCCTACTTTTCAGGGTATAAATAGAAAAAGAAGTACATTACAGAACGGAGAAAAAAGAGGGGGAGAAGATAGACAGATTGAGCGATAAGCCAATTACACATCACATCATCTTTTCTTTTTAGCTGAAGACCATTTTATTTAGCTGAGAAAAGGAGATTTTGATTGAAAGTTGTAAAAGATACTCTGTTCTCCTTTATTGTTTGGTATTATTTAGTTTCAGCTGTAGTTGAAGGATAATTGTGCCTTTGATTTATCTACTCATCTTATTAAATTCAGTGATGCTCTTTATGATTGTGTTTTTGAATTTCTTAACTATGAGTAGCTAAAATCATTAACTAGAGGTGTGTGATGATGAATACTTAATTGGATTGGGTATTGCTAGAGTTAACTTTTTAATGTTCAATTAAGTGTAAATCTATTAGATTCCTTTCAATATATTAATGAAAATCCATTGATGAGTATGTGGGTCTATCTATACTTGCTTAATTGTTGCTCGAGAGAGAATAATTAAGTATTGGAAGGGAATCTAGTTGAGGGTATGGTCTTGAGGTTGTAAATTAAGCTTTTAATACATTTAAATTACTTCCTTCTTCATAATTGGCAACTCATAGCTAGAAATAGTGAAGTTCTTGATCCAAATCAATTTAGTGTGTTAAATTACGGCTAGAGTTTCATAAAATTCTAGTTAAGGGTAAGCAAATAAATTTATTTGAGCTACCTATTTCTGGTGTTACATTTATTAAGACATGAAGTTAACTTAGGTCCATCTAATCTAATTAGTATTTCATCTACCTTTGTACTTGTAGTATTTACAAATATTGTCAACAACATAGCTGATTCTTCTAGTTTGAATTCCTCAAAGAAATTTGAGTAATTCTTTGCCAGGATTATTCCCCAATTTTCGTGTTTACTATGGTAAATTTATATGAGACAGGCTAAACTCAACTTCTCAATTGACACTTGAATTCATCACTCTCTAGTCCTCATGCGATTCGACCCCAAAACTTGATAACGCTCAAACCACACCTCTTACTGAAGTGAGAAGTGGATGTTGTCAATAAAGAACCCATTAGAGGTTGGGGGTCCGACTCCTGAGGAATAGGGAGGCGGATTATAGGTAATTGAACTTGTGATGTGGATTTACTTTAAAAATACGGGGATTATAAAAGAAAATCATTAATAAAAACAAATATTAAATATTTTGGTGTTAAGTGAGTCTCAAGGATGACTAGGGTTTGTGTTCCCCATGGGTTCATAAGCGCTTTGGGTATAAACTCATGATTATCACCAATACTTATAGGCGATAACTTAGGTTCATTCCAAGCATTCGATCACTCCCTATTGAATGACTATAGCAATCACTCGACCAAGTCTCGTGAGCAATTTCAAACTATCCGTTATCACTAAGTTCAGTTTAACTATCCTCTGACCACAACTCAGAAAGTTAACTCTGACAGTCATCATGATCAAGGCTCTGTTGTAATTCTCTTTTCCTAAGTCTCTACCTCTTCGACCAAGAAGTAAAAAGAATTGGGGCACTTCCTAATATTGTAGCACCGTTAAGAAATGTTTAAGCATGAAAAGAATACAATATAAGTATTTAGTATTGGTTTTAAAATCACTTTACATGTAACTTGTATCTTGTTAATCCACCATGGTTCCCACAGCCCTAGCTATAGAGGTTTTAGACTCTATAATTAGCAAAGTTGTGATTTGCATTCGCGATTAGAATAAAAATCATTACTTAAAATAATGATTGAAAAATCACTTCCCTTTAATTACTCAGCAAATCTTGAAAAAAAACAAGTAGCAAGAAGCAGATGAATTCAAGAAAGGTTGATCACAAGTTGAGAAACTCGGTTCTATCTCTCTTACTTGTTTCTCTTCTCTATAATTGTGTCTAGAAAAATAAAACCTAAAATGTATTTATGGCACAATAAATCATTTCCTCTCGGCTAACTAAATGAATTTCCATATACGTGGCATTCGTCATGTGCCAGAGATTACGTCGAAGTAGCGGCTTCCTATGACTCGTATTACTTTGTCGTACCTTGCATTTGGAAGAATTTTGGCTAAGTGTTGGATTTGTTGTGCTCCGGTGCACTCGCAAGTGTATGCGGTCGTACAAATGGCACCCGCAGTGGCCTCCAATACTTCTAAGGCCTCTCATTTTCCTTGGTCTGAACTCCCGATACTTCCATCTTTGCTCCTACATTACTTAAATACGCTCAAGGACCTTTTTTAAAAATGTTTTCTATCTGGTTTTCCAAATCCTCCTTTTCATCGTTCCTATACTCATCAAAACAACATAAGGATCATAGTAGGGGCTTGGGGAAGGGGAATATGCATTTGGACAACCATCCCAATATCATCTTGACCACATATCTTGCAAATGTGATGGTATTCTATTTAAAGTCCTCCACAATTGAATAAGGGACTCACCAAAATATGAGTATCCACCATTCAACCGATTTATGTCCTATGATGTCATGTCGGGAAAGGGTATCGGACTAAGAAAAAATCTAAAACTAATAAAAAAAATTCAGCACTTAGAAAAATAGACAAAACGCAAAACAAAAAAATTCCACAATTACACCGAGTCCACACGAAAATGGCGCCAAAAACATATTGCGCTCCCAGCGCACTGCGCAAGCAAACGCGGTCGTACAAATGTCTCACGGTGGCCCTTTTAGGCGGGATGTAAAACCAGGGGCCCGGACCAATTCGACAAATTATGAAGTTCAAGTGTACGATTAACCTTCACAAGTGTTGATTATAGAAGTGTTTGGTAAATTATAATTAAGTATTGGGGTGGTCACAAAACAATGCATAGCGATATAATAAGAAGCAGAGAAAGGCCGAATAATCGTCTTGCACTTTGTAATGGTTCACATATGAAATTATCAATTGTTGTCTCACATAGTTGGAAATGCGATGTTCATGGTCTCTTGAGCCTCTAAACACGACAAACTAGCCTCGCAACTACATCGTTGAGCGGGGATGTGACATCCCCCAGTTAAGTGGGCAATTCAACTATATGGATGTGGTTTACGGGGTTTGTGCTCTTGATTAGGGACTTTCGTACCTCTAATCATTTAACCTAACTTAGCTTCACAACTACTTCACAGTGGTGGAGTGACAGCAATTCTAAGTGGTGTCCTACTATCATCATTTTATCAACCAAGCAAGAAATTTAGGTATATTATTTATCCTAATTCTGAATCATATCGAAAGATGAAACTTGCTCACTACATTCCTATGTTATTTCTAGGGTTACTCTTTCAGCTTTTACCTGGCTTGCTTTATGTATGTTTGATGGTGATCAATAATAAAAACAACCATAATAAATAATGTGTAAGATAAAACAACAATTAACAACTCGAAACCAAAGGAATTCATGCATTACAATCATATCATGTCACTCAACCTAGGGAAAGGGTTTTAGCCACTCATGTTCGTACAATAACTTAAAAACATCGTTAAAGTAGAGTACTTACAAGAATAGGTAAAAGAGAATGTAAAATTAGTGAACCCTAGGTGAGTTCTTCACTTCTCCCTTTGCTCCTCTATGGTTTCTAGAAAATATTTCGTGACAAATGATTTTAGAAGCTAAGGGTTCAATTTATACTAAGCTTAAAAATGCAAAATTTGGCCTATGGTGGAACAGTTCCGTGGCCGCGTTGTTGAACGCCCCAAATGCTTCTCAGCTGACGCGGAGTTGACTCAAATGTCCCTTTTTAGCTTATCTCATCATCCATAATCCATCCATTAATATTTGTCTTTAATATTAGGACCAATATATTCATTGAGCTCCATAGGTTGGCAATTTTAACCTACAAGAGAGCTAATCATGTGTAAGTCCATGGCCACAAATTACACAAAATACATGGGAATTATTCTTAAATTAGGTACAACATGGGTAAACATGGGTATAAAATAGTATTTAAGGAATGTAAATATGCCCAAGATCACTACCCCGTACTTAAAGCCTTGTTCGTCTCGAACAACTCCTTTACATCTCATGCGAAGAAAGACTCACAAATTACCAATTGGCCTTAAGGCGACTCAAATTAAGGCTACAATGATTGATTTAGATACCAAGTTCAAATAAAGCATGCTATATATATAATATATAACATAATTCAAATCCAATACAACCAAGTTAAGACCTCAGCCTCGAATCGGCTACACAACCACGGTAAACTCATGCACATTAGCCAATCAAGAATTCTAACATGAATTCTATCTTTTCTCAAACATGTGCCCTCACAACAAGAGATACACATTTTTTCACTTGCAAGTTTTCAATTTATAACATGTATGGGTATATGAATAAGAATTCAACTCACTCTCTACCATGTTACATATCATGTATTGACCCATAAGTTTTCCTTTAGTGTATTACTCCACTAATTTAGGAATGGTTGAATGTAGATCAAAGTATGACTTATCGGGTTGTAATGTAAGCTAAGGACGGGTAGGTACTATTACGGCCAATAGTGGCTATCTTCCCCAAGTACTTTTAATAACTTCAACTTTCGTAGGAATTTCATCTTCTTTACTTCACCTTTTTCTTTTTGCTCCCATTTCCTTTTGTTTCCCAATTTCATTAAGCACATACTCAAGCGCTTTAGTAAGGAGTACTTAAGCAATTATTTTCTTTAATCTTTTTTTTTCGCTCTTTTCTTCTTTTACTCCTTACTAACTCTTGTTCAATTTTTTTTTTTAAAAAGTGCACCTCTAGTCTTTTCTTTAACTCCCACAACCACTATTTTTCTTCTCATTCCAACTTCTCCCACCTTAATTTATTTGCAATTTCACATAAGTGCTTAGGAATTTTGGATCAAATTCAAGGATAATGAAAGAAAAGGATTAAGCTTAAGTTGCAGCTATCAAAGAATAGGCTTAAGGCTCAATGGGGCTAACTAGAATCAGACATTCAAGGTAGGTAAACGGACGGATAAAAATTAGGATCATTCAAAGAAATGCCTAAATCATCTCCTACAATCGATATCTCTCATTTTGTTTTGTATACACACCAGGCAAGTTATAGACACTACACAATAGTATGGAATATTCAAAAAACCTACACTCACATCACATGCTCAATTCAAGACAAATTCAGCAGACTCTTAACTCAGCTAATCACAAGAATTCAAAATTAAGCTTTAAGCCCATAGAGTCACATTCAAGAGCCTAGGTGTCTCAATCAATGTTATACAACTGGTTAACATTCTTCTCAATTAAAACCACTTGAATCGTGCAATCATGCATAACACATAACAAGAACATCAAGTCGTCAATTAGCTAAGGGTTCACAAACAAAAACCTATAGACTAATTTTCCCTCAAGAAGGTCATCATCCATACATCATCGGGAAAAGTCCCTAACTATGACTGAAAGTTATGTACAAACAAATGAAAATTTTTATTTCTCGGTTCAAAGTACCCCCTTCAGAAAATAACCGAAAAGAAAATTCAAAGGGTGGGTGAATTGTGCTTAATTCAATTTTTTTCAACAAAAACATTATACCTAGCACCATATTCACCAGAAATAACATAGCACAAAATTTTGAAATTTCTCTCACCTTATACTTAATTTATGCTATGTCTCCAAAGCATCAATTACAATTAAAAAAAAGGCGAGAGATACTTCCATTTTTGAACACGTGGTTCATCGACCCCACACTCATCTTTTTGTCATGCTCTTTAGCTTTTACTTTCATGGGTACTCAGACTTCCCCTGAATCTGTGCTTAAAAACCAAAAAAAGAAAAACAACAACAAGTGAAAAATAACCAAAATTACAAACAAACTGAAAAGAAAGTGTACCTGTGGTACTCTTGGGTTACCTCCAAAGCCTTATTTTACGTCGCGGCACAACGCATCAAGTTTCACCACTTTTCCCTCCACTTTGAGGATATGAATCTCGCCCCTAATTTCTTCTCCAGTTTTCTCTTATGCTCTAGGGCTGGTGGTGAAAAAATGAAAGGACCAAGTAGTGGATGTCGCCTCTGGCACTTATTGGCCCTTATGTAAGTGATCAGCAAATTTCAAAATATACGGGGCTTGTTCCTCCTCTAGACCTTTCTCTACAAGCTTGGAAGACTCTATTTCTAGGTTGTCAACCAAACTTAATGGCGAGAAGTGCTTCGAGTGGGGTAAAATACTCCTCAACTCTGAAACTGCATTGTGCTTGACCTCCTTACTTGTGTACACCTTTTCCACATCAACAACTAACTCCACATGAATGTCAAATCGTTGGAACTCTATCTCTCCTTTCATGACTAGATTGGCCATATGTGTGAGACCATCATAGGGACTCTCAGGAGTTTCTAACTGTTGAGCTTCTTCCAAGAACCCACCTTTTTCTTCTCCTTGTAGTCCCTCTTGAGTATTACATAAGACCGTCACTTACAAATCAAAGAAAGTTTCATCCTCAGCCATTATCTCCATGAACTTGGAGCTTATCATTTCTAAGGCCTCTCCATTTTTCCTTGGTTTGAACTCCCAATACTTCCATCTGCTCCCTCATTGCTTCTGTCTGCTCAAGGACCGTTATTAACATGTTTTCTATCTGAGCTTGCTGTTCCAAGTCCTCCTTTTAATCGTTCCTATACTCATCAAAAACAACATAAGGATCATAGTAGGGGCTTGGGGAAGGGGAATATGCATTTGGACAACCATCCCAATGTCCATCTTGACCACCACATATACTGCAAGTGT
>JACEIK010003866.1:87349-112817 GCA_018107945.1 Datura stramonium
GAGCCTCCCCTTCTGGAGGAGCAGTGGTGCAGCATGCCGCTCCCTGCGGGGGAGAGGGGTGCATGGCGCGACAACTGTAGTGCCTTCCCCAATTTTCCTTTTACCTGCCCACTAAATAACACGGTTGCACATTCACCTTCGAGCCTTCTCTCATGTGTGCGGTACTCTGGGAACTCTCAACATGCACATGCATACGTCAGTTAAACGAAAAAAACTTATAGGGTGTAACAAATACATCGGTATTCCCAGTTGGAACTGTGAACATATCAATATGGACTTCATCTCATGGTTGCCTCGTACCCACCGACAATATGACTCTATTTGGGTGGTTATGGACAGGTTGGCCAAAGTTGCTCATTTCTTATCATTCAAAAATACCGACTCAACTGAGGACTATGCTAGAATGTACATTCGTGAGTTGGTGCAGTTACTTGGATTTCCCTTGTCCATCATTTCAAATAGAGGTACTAAGTTTACCTTGCAATTTTTAAGATCATTTCAAAAGGGACTTGGTACTTAGGTCAAGATTAGCACAACTTTTCACTTGCATATAGATGGTCAGGCCGAGCGGACCATTTAGACCCTCGAGGATATGTTGAGAGCATGTGTGATTGACTTCAAGGGTAGCTGGGATAATCATTTACCCCTCATCAAGTTTGCTTACAATAACATTTACCACTCCAACATCCAGATGGCTTCGTTTGAGACTCTCTATGGGCGTAGGTGTGGATAACCGATTGGTTGTTTCTAGGTAGGTGAGGTGTAATACCCCGAAAGTACCCAAGACTAGACCCGAAATTTAAAAAAAAATATAAAGTGGTAGAAATCTGGAAAACCTTCTCAGAACGGATCGTGGTACAAGTCATTGGTGCCACCAACGATCTGTTGGGATGTGTTTGTGTTGAGGTACTGCAGGTTTAAAGTTTGAAGCAACGAGTCCAGGAATGACCCATTGTTTGTTGTTACGATTCGTAGGATGGGGTCATTGTGAGACTGGTCCTTGGTCAAGGAAGAAGTAACGAGTTGTAGCACGACCCATTGCAGGTAATAACGGGTTGTGGTCAGCAGCCATTTAAAGGGATCCCCAAGTTAAGGCAGTGGTGATGACGACTTGTAGCAATGAGACATTTGAGCTAGAAACGTCCCGTTCTGTCCGATCGTGTTGAGGGATCAGAGATCTAGATTCAGGGAGTAGAACGAATGGTAACAATGGATCGTCGGAGCTAACAACAGATCGTACTAACATTCGTTGTCACTGGCAATTCAGTTTTTCCAGGATTTTCATTAAGGGTATTCTCGTAATTCTTAAGCCCGAGGGTCCTAAACTACGTCATTTTAAGCTCGAAATAGGCAGTTTTATATGGGGTATGTTAATTCTAGGCTCATTCACATTCATGCATGCAATTTGAAGGATTAGAAGGTGATCAAGCTTAGGTTTTCTACAACTTTCCCATCAATTCTTCATTGGGCAATGTTATACCCCGAAAGCCCAAAGATCAGACCCGGGAGTTGAAATGGAGAAAAAGTAAAAAATTTTGCAGCAAACTCAGAACGAGTCTTGATGTGACTCGTGGGGAAGGCCAGGGAAAAGAAATTGAAGGCTTGAAAAAGAGGAGACTCTAAGGGTATGACCACGACTCAGGGCCAGGCCCCGCGAGCCATTAGGTGAGTCGTGGGGAGGGGGATTAAGAAAAGAAAAGGGAAAGGGGTAGTGGACTTGATGGAAGGGACCCCACGATTTGTTGTCAGTCCCAACGATTCGTGGAGTAGGTCGTGGTCACCAGTAACGAGTCGTTAGACTGCCCGTGATGAGCCCAGAAGATCAGGTGAAGCAGTGCACTTCACGTATGACTCCATGAGTCGTGACCCTGAGCAACGAATCGTTAGGTCCTCCATTAGGACCACCTGTCCTGCGAATTTAGTAAGTGCTTTTCCATAATTCCTAATCTCCTAAGGCCTAAACTACAATATTTTGGGTTATGAATAGTGACTTTTAAAGGGGTTAAGTTCATTTTAGGCCTTAATCATTCATGCATGCAAGGTAGAAGACTTGAGAGGGTGATCAAGCCTAGCAATTATCAATTTCTTTTGAATTTCCTATTGGGCATCTAAAGAAGTGTTAGAATCAGCTACCAACAGGTATGTAGGATTATGAATGGGTGATCTCTTTCAACCCATGCCCAATCCCTCTCTTAATTATGAAATTCTATGTCTAATCCATGGGGTTTTAACCCAAATTCATGAATCTTCTATTTCTATACATGGGTATGATTTTATTATGATTCCACTATTGAATTATGAAGCATGGGAAAATTTTATAATGTTTTCAATTTAAAATCATGATTCTAGTCTTATGAATTGAAAGCCCATAGATGAAATGTTCATGAAAAATGAGATCTATGATGAGTAAATGATGATGATAATGAGATATTATGATGAAAAGCAGGTTTTGAAGCTACCCATGTTTACAGTTATGTTTTCGATAATAATTGAGTATCCTTTAGTATAATAAAGCTTTGGGAATTGCCCAAATGTTAAGTATGAATGATGATTTTCCCGAATTAAGCTTACCACATTATTTTAGAGCAAAGACTCCCAATTATAATTTCAGCTTGTGGTATGTTTTAAGTTCCGGTTTTCCTATGTATAGCTTACCACATGGTTTTGGAGTGAAGGCTCCCAATTATGTTTTCAGCTTGTGGTATGTATTGAGCTAAAGCTTCTCATATGCATGATTTCATATTTGAGATGTATTTGATCATTGAGTTTCATTGTAAAATGATGTAGAGCATATGCATGTTTTTAGAGTAATGTCTAGCATTGAGTAGGCTAGCGGTTGATCACTTGTGCCTCAGAACTACGCGCCAACATAGGTTTATACATTATGACTTTGGGACCTCCCTTGTGAGCTTCCCCTGTCCGGATGGGCCTTCAGCTTGATATCTATATCTGGTATCGTCCCTAGCCCTGGCAAGGCTTTGGATGACTCTACCTACTAAAGTGTGATAGTTAGGACCACATAAGCTCTATCGTGGTATGTCGGTTAAAAGACGAGTCTCCCATTGTTCCTCATGATTTTAGATATACATATTTCATTACTCATAAGAATTATATATATATATATGCATGTTCTAAAGCAGGTTTGACTCAATTATTAGCTTTACTTATAAATGTCAAAATTTAGCTTTGAGTCAATCAATTCAGTTATGATGTTATGAAGTTATGTTATGTTGGGTTATAAAGAGGTCATGATTTCAGAAAGAATGCATGAAAGTCCTACTCTTAAACTCTTAATGTTTATGCTATACTATGCATTGTCTTTAAATGATTTTATTTATTTTAGTGGTTTTACTTACCTTGCATACTCGGTACATTCCACATACTGACCGCATACTCTATGCTGTACAGTTTCATGATACAGGACCCAGCTCTCAGGTTCAGCCCCGCTCGTAGTCAGCTTATTGGAGTTAGCATTATTATTGTGAGTGAGTCCTCATTTCCCTAGGACTAGACTATTTAGCTTTCCTTTATGTATTTTCAGTTTCAGTTTTGTTGATTTAGTTGGTGTCTTGTCCTATCAACTCGTCATGTTTAGAGGCTTTTCAGACATATGTATGTATTCAGCTTTGGATTTCATATTCTAATGTTAAGTTCAAGCTAGGCTTCTGCTATGAGTATCGTATTGATTATTCAGTTTCTTGATTGAGATTAGATGTATGCTTATGCATGGGTCTTAGGGTCTCTGGGGCTCCTTGTCTCGTGTTACAATCCAGGCCCCCGTTTGGGTCGTGACAAACTGGGTATTAGAGAAATAGGTTTGAAGTGTCCTAGGGTGTCTGAAAGCTGCATTAAGTAGAATCTTTTTCATGGGTGTGAAGCACGCCACAATTATAACGAAGAGACTACGAGACGTTTAGAAAATGTTCCCTTCTTTCATGATCTATGTCGTGTGATGAAAAGTCTTTCTATCCTTCTAATTTGTGATGTTCGCGACTGCAGAATCATGGCTCCTCGAAGAGTGAATGGTAGGATAAATGGGAATGGTGAAGGCCACGAGGATGGAAATGGGAACAGGCACCAACAAGCCCCACCAATTCAAGAGCACCGGGCACCGGAGCCAGTCGCTCACGCTGAGTTCCGGGACGCTATTCAGACACTTGCGTAGGCCTTGACCACTCAGGTCAATCAGCAGGCTGTTGTGCATGTTCCGTAAAATGGTAATGCAGCAGGAGCTTGAGTCAGAGACTTCTTGAAGATGAACCCACTGGAGTTCCTTGGGTCCAAGGTAGATGAGGACCCGCATGAGTTCATAGATGAGATTGTCAAGATCACCCAAGTTATGGGGGTGAATAGAGTTGAGTGCATAGAGTTGGCCCCTTACCATTTGAAAGGGTTCGTGCATATCTGGTTCTACCAATGGCAGGATAGGAGGGTTGCCGGAGCAGGCCCTATCACTTGGAAAGAGTTGCATGTTGCCTTTCTATACAAGTTCTTCCCTCGTGAGATGAGGGAGCTGAAGGCAGTCGACTTCGTGAATTTGAAGCAAGGGAGAATGACAGTACAAGAGTATGCCCTTGAGTTTACTGGCATATCAAAATATGCCCTAGAGTTAGTAGCTGATCAGAGGGCGCGGGTGAGTAGATTCGTCCATGGGGTAGTAGCCTATTTGGACAAGGATTGGAGGACAACTATGCTCCATCAGGAGATAGATTTCCCACAGATAGTGTTTTACGTCCAGAAGATGGAGGCGGCACATCTGAGAGAGAGGGAGGACAAGAGGGCCAGGATCGATGACCACAAATTCTCCCAGCCGAGGTCAGATGGTGGGCACCGACAACAGACTCACCAGAGATCATCTGCTCCAGCATCTTCGACATTGATTGGGCCATCCAGGCCTAGACATGATCACAGAGAGCGAGCGTCAGGCTCGAGGGGTCAGAGCAGCAGACCCGCAGATTCTAGCATCCCAACTTGTTGAAGATGTGGTTGGGGGCACACATGCAAGTGCTTGGTAGGTTCAGGTGCTTGTTTCGGGTGTGGTGATATGCTGTGGATTTACAGCACGACTGACGCTCAAAACTAAGAAAATAGCATGGACTTAGGTGTATTTATGTAGATATGAGGCACTTTTCCTTTGATGTTAGGATAAATAGGTGTTGGAGCAAAAATTTGCAAAAGGAAGCTAAAAGTATGCAAAAAAGGGCAAAATTGTAGTCCACAATACGATATGTAGGATTGACCTACGATTCGTACTGATGGCCGTGATAAGAAGCAGAAGGATGAAGATGGAAGAATGAACCTACAAGTCTTGCCACGGATTGTATCAAGCTTGTACAAGTCGTGGTAAGGTAGTCGTGAAGAACTCCTAAAGAATTGCATAAGAGGCTGATTCTTAATACGAGAGGATACCATGACCTGTGAGAGCTTTGTACGAGTTGTACTATACCAGTCGTGGTGAACTTCAGACAAATTCCAAAGATTCAGAATCAAGCCACGAGAGCCCGGTACGAGTCATAGGAAGGAGCTACTAATTGTACCTTGGCCCGACACTTAGCCAAAAATCAGTCAACAATCCAAACCCCGAGATGCTGCCATGGACCATAGGATGCTCCTACGAGTCGTAGGATGATCCGTGATGAGGTCGGCACCAGATATTGAAAATCACCCTGTTATCCTAGTAAAAGGATTCTTATGTCTATATAAATACGTTTTATGTTTTATTTTTCAGAAGTGACATTGAGAAGAATTTGTTTTAGTTGGAAAATATTGTAGTAGACAACTGTACATATTTGAAAGAAAGAATTGAGTTCGTTCAACTTTGTGATCAACCTTCTCTTGAATTCATATTGTTCTTGCTACTTTTTCTTCAAGATTTTGCGGATTAATTAAAGGAAGCGTTTTTCTCAATCATATTTGTAAGTATTGTTTTTCTGTCTTTCATCATGAATACACTTCACAACCTTGCAACTATGAGAGGCTACAACCTTCATAGCTAGGGTTGTGGGAACCATGGTGGATTAACAAGCTAGGGTTGCACAAAGTGTGTCTAAAACCAATAATAATTACATATATTGTATTATCTTCATGCATTAATGATTTTTAGCGATGTACAACGTTAGGAAATTGTCACGCCCCGCCTTGGGGGGTATGACTAGCACCTGGTGCCCTAGTAGGCCCTGGACTGCTAACTGACGAGCCTAAGCACATCTGGTGCCTGGCTAGCTCTATCTCAGATTTCTAGAAACAACAGGCTATATAACGGTTGTAAAAACAGCCTCCGGCCGACTAGGCCTATAGCCACCAGCATATAACATCAGCTAACCGGGGACGTACTTATAAAGGGGAACCTATGTGGGCCGACAAGGCCACCATGCTGTCTAGTTATCTATAACTCAACGTAAAGAATACTGTATAACTACGTGACCGGCAAGGTCACCACTACTATCTCAGATTATGGCTACGGTAACAATCAGAAATATAAACAACCCAGCAAACACGGCCTCACGGTAGCTGGCGATATGGGAAGTATGATACGCCGAAACCTCATGAATCTTGTCCAGAAAATGGTAGGGCATTTTGAACACCCCACCCTTTCATAACAAAGAAAGCCGACCCAAGCCTCTGATGATATCAAGCTCCAGATGGTAGGAGCAGTGGCTCTCAAGCTGTGGGCTCACGAGACCAGCATCATGACCACATGGCACCTGAGCAAGCAATGGCTTCGCGAGCGTGAGCTGCCCATTTGAGTATACAAACAACCAAGCACATCTGTTCTCAACAACATAGCTACTTAACTCTGAACAGCGGAAATAACTGAGATCTCATAGGCCCAGTAGAATGCGGTCCAAACTTTTCTGTGCGTGAATAAAGTTTGGAGCGTACACAGTCGCGTGGCGACCTTCTGTGTAATAGCTCATATATAACATATAAATACATATATAGCAAGAAAGAACCAATACCAGCCCCCATAAGCCAGAAGGTGCCAACCAATCAAACAATCTGTATACCCCTACCCGGGTCAAAACCATCCAAAAATAAGTCACTCCTCTCATCTATTAACTACGAGAACCTCTGCCGGCCCCCTGGGTCTCATTCTCGGGCCTATGGCCTCTGATATAAATACGGTGTCTGAGCCCGGAGGACTCCTGTACTGTATACGCCAGCGTAACTGTATCTGTATACAGAAATCTGTTCACACAGTATGACGCACAACGGGGTAAGCTATGCTTTGCTATCTTTGATCAGCTTTGATATGGGGAAAGCTTCCAACCTATCTGCCCGTCCTCTCTTTTTGTGGCGGCATGCCACTCCTTGGGTGACATATACCCACCCGCTCAGTGGGCGACACAGTTACCAACCCCAGGCGCGGGGACGCTCAAGGGTGCCCTCGCGACACAATCTAGTCGCAACAATCAATAATCACATATATAGCAAGCATGTTTAAGCTGAAAATGCATGCATGTTCACAGTTCTTATTCTGAACTCTTTCGTGTTATACTGATTCTCATGTTGCTTTATACTGAAACCGAGGTCTTATCTGACTGTATGGCTATACTGTAGCCAGATATTATCGCTATGGCTATACGCTTAGCGAGATACTATCTAATTATGCTGTATCACGGGATATTATGTCACATGCAATACGATTTACTTTACTAGCATTTATTCTGAATACATATCATATTATTATAATACATGCTTGCTAATCGCATCTTGAGCTATACTGAGTCTGAAATGATATCCCGCCATTTTAGCCTTTGCTTTACTAACTTTGATTTGAATATGATATAACAACGCAAGACGGGTTTGCGGGTTCGCATAAAACTCAATATTCGACTCCGTGAATTCTATTACAGGATTTACTGTATTATACTAGGCTAAAGTTACTAACTTGCCGAAGAAACTGGCTTTACATACCTTAAGCTCGACTTATCCGACTAGCAATGGCTTGTGATAAGGGGCATATTTACTATGCCAAACTCGATACTCAAATGTATAACGTTTGCCTTGTTTGTCTAATAATGTGTGTACATTCTCATGTAAATTGTACGGAAGTGTGATTTTATACTAACCAACATGATTAGCGTTGTTTTGTAGGAAAAACATGCTTTTGTGAAAGAAAAATGACATGTTGGAAGAGAAATCGAAGAGGAACTGGGAACCGAGCAGGGCGGTTGGCGAAGCAAGGATCACAAGGGCTCAGCGTGGAGCCGTAACCTGTACCATCGCGGATGCACTCTGCCTGGGATGGAAGAATTCCAATAAATTCCAGTAGGGTCCCGCGATCAGACGTGCCACGTTGGGAGTGAATTCTCCAGACTTTGCATTTCCAGAGAGGGTCCGCGATTGCACCGTGGCACGTTGGCGAGCCTCCGCGATGCACGCCGTGCCACATTAGAACTCTAATTACACAGGCGGACAATTTCGGAAAGAGGCTCAGCGTTTGCACCGTTTAGCGGAGGCAGTGCTCCGCGATGCACGCCGTGACCGTTGCTCGTTATTCCGGAAAATTTATCCCTAGTATAAATAGAATTGCCAAGGCATTTTAATTATTACGACTTGGTGGAGCAAACGTGGGTTACGAGGCAGTTTTGAGGACGAAATTCTTAGGGTTTTTCTCTATCTCTTTCTTCTTCCTTTCAATTGTTTGTATGATTAACACTTGTTTAAGGATGTTTAATCCACAAATGAGTGGCTAATTCTCCCTTCTTGCGAGGTTATGAACTTTGTGTTGAAATGTAATTATTTTTCTGGTTAATTTTCTCTTTTCTTCCATGGTTGTTCTATTTAATTCTTGTTCTTACTACATTAATATCTGGCAATGTTGGTGTATGTAAATCCAAAAGTTCGGTTTTGCCCGAGAGGCACGAAAATTGGAAAGTTGTGAATTAATAGGATATGATCTTTTCTTGGTTTGGGAAAATTGGGAATTGTTTACCTTCGGGATAGAAATATACCCGAAAGTCGTATTAGTCATGTGTGGAACCGGTTTTGTATAGCTAGAACTTGAATTCCTTCTTATCACGAAAATGTAGGTGGAAGGTTCATGATTCTTAAGTTGGGTTAAATACGAGTTTTAATCCATGGCGGATGAATTCAGACTAGCAACCGGAGGAAAGATAAGCCACGTATATTGATAGTTCGTTTCTTCACATGTTCTTTGTAGCCTCAGCATGCTCTCATCCATAGTTAAGACTCAATTGTATAGTTGGCTTAGTTTTAGTATAAAATTATATTCTCCAAAAAGCAAAAAAATTTCTTTACACTTTATTTGTCTTCTTTGTTGTAGTGGTAGCAAATTATCATCGAAAAGGTTTCACCGTATTCCTATTCTGTGGGTTACGACATTCCGGTTCTTAAAGAGCCTTTGTATTACTTATGCGACCATTACACTTGCGGAGCTCATCAAGTTTTTAGGCGCCGTGCCGGGAATAGGCAATTGGTGAAATTTTCATTTTTACTTTTATTTTTAAGTGTTAGTTTGCTATTTCAATATTTTGACAACTTGGTCTTAGCACTGTTTGCGAAGAAAACAGATTCTGTTGAACAACGGCAAGAGACAAAGGTTTGGTAGATCCATCCTTAGAGGCAGAGCGACAATTTCATCGTCGGCGGAGAGAAGCTCTAGAGAAAGTTGCGGTTGCTCCGAGACAAACTATCATGGGTAACCTGAAATCCACCAATCGTGCGGGCAATATTAGTGCCCGAGGAATTAGCAACCAGGCCGGTTCGCGATGTGGCAATCCCACATGCTAGCAATGTTACTTCTAGCATTCGCAAACACGAGCCGAGAGGAGGTTGACTGAAACAAAATATGGTGCGGTTGCTGCTGGCGGGCGGTTACAGGTCTCTCCCTCACGAGGACCCACAACAACATCTTCGAGTACTTTTCTGGAGATAAGTGACACTCCACATCCCGCTGGAGTGTCAACAGATTATGTCCGGCTTACACTTTCTCCCATTTTCACTTTGGGAGATGCTAGAGGTGGCTGGTAGAGCCACCAAACTCTATCACCTCATGGGATGATCGGCAAAAGAAGTTTCTTGATCCGATTCTTTCCCTCCGGTAAAACAGCAAGGCTTGAATTCAAATTCTAAGTTTTAAAAAAAGGGAAGGAGAGAATCTGTATCAAACAGGAGAAAGATTTAAATCATTGTTGAGACTGTCCTCATCACCATCGATCAAATGATGTCTTTGGTGCACACTTTTATAGGGTTTGGAACCCCACAAAAATTTTGCTGGATTGAAACGTTTGGGGGACAAGCTTTAGAAAAGACTTATGAAGAACTGTATACTTTGCTTAATCGTATTTCGCAGGGAAATCCGGAGTGGAATGCGGACTCTTCAAGGGGAGGAGCAAGAAA
The DNA here is from genome assembly GCA_018107945.1 of Datura stramonium. Classification (NCBI taxonomy): domain Eukaryota; kingdom Viridiplantae; phylum Streptophyta; class Magnoliopsida; order Solanales; family Solanaceae; genus Datura; species Datura stramonium. Next base: position 97,715 of record JACEIK010003866.1, read on the forward strand.
GCAGCTGGAGTCTTGGAAGTGGATGGGTTTACAGCTATCGCTGCACGGATAAATTTTGCTGCGAAATCAAATGAACACCCCCACTTCGGCAACATGAACTTGAGCCAGTCTCAAGCCCCAGTTAATGCAGTGCAGCAGATTTGGTGTGAAGTGTGCAGGAGCAATGAACACTCAGCTGAGTGTTGTGGAGCAAATCCAAACTCGGTGAACTTTGTCGGGAATGCACAAAGGAGCAATCACCCGGCCCAGTATGGGACTAGCTACAATTCCAACTAGAGGAATCACCCGAATTTCTCTTGGGGTAGCAACAACCATCAGGGGCAGAGTTCCGAGTCAGGGGATGCAGCGGAATCAAGGAGAGACCACAGAACTATCAGGGCTGTCTGAAATAACAATGCCCCTCCTCCACCACCATCACCCCGGCGTTGAGGAGATGTTCAAGCGGTGATAGCTAGCCAGCTCAATTGCGGGCTGACCATGTCAAATTGGCAGCCGATGTAAAAATATTCAGCTAGCTACCAAGGCACTGGAGTATCATTTTGGGCAATTTGCTAGAGCCTAGAACACCAGGCCTAGAGGAGGACTCCCAGTGACACGAGACCCCAACCCCAAACGGTAAATGCGACCACGAGGTGGCTTGCAGTTGAAGAGTGGAACCCGAAAGGCCACCTCTCAGCAGAGTGGAGCAGAAGGAGGCGGTGAAGAAGCTGGATGCACAGACAAACAGACCTCCCCCAGAACTCTCAAGTTAAAGGCTACAAGGAGGCGTGCTTTAAGAAATTCATGGAGGTGCTCAAACGGTACACATTAACACCTCTTGTTGATGTTTTGCAGGGAGTGCCCAAATATGCAAAGTACATAAGGACATAAATGGCCAACAAAAGCAGGCTTGCCGAATATGCCACGGTGGCCCTTACAGAGGAGTGCACTTCCCGGATACAAAACCGGTTGCCCACGATGCTCAAAGATCCTGGGAGCTTAACAATTCCATTGATGTCGGGCAAAGTATCCGAGCTCGCGGTTTATGTGATTTGGGAGCGAGCATTAACTTGATGCCAACTTCGGTATTTAAGAAGTTAGGTCTAGGAAGCCTAGACCTACAACGATGATTTTGTAACTGCGGGAGCCGTTCCTTGGCAAGACCGAGACGGTATTGTGGAGGGCTGATGCTAGTGCAAGTCGGCTCCCTAATCTTCCCGGTGGACTTTATTGTGCGGACTTTGAGCCAGACTCGGAAGCCCATTTATTTTGGGACGACCCTTCTTGGCAACAGGAAGCATTAAATGATGTAGTTGCGGGACGGAGTTAACAATGCGAGCAAATGGTCAGGAAGAGGTATTTGATGTGGATAAAGCCATGAAGCTGCCGGTAATAAAGGAGGAACTTTTCGGCAATCAATGAATTAGCCTTGACCGGAGCAGGAGTTGATCAGATGATGATGGAGTTGCAGGATCCTGTGGAGAGAGCACTGACTAAATCCGATTACTTCGGAGATAGAGATGCTTATGAAATGGTACAAGGAAATTTGAATGATCTGCCAAGCTATCCTAAGAAGCAAGAATTTCACCCGTTGATGAGATCTTTAGAGCCGTTGCTGAAACCATCTATTGAAAAAGCACCAAAGCTGGAATTAAAGGAATTACCCCTCATCTAAAATATGTATTTTTGGGGGGTACTCTGCCAGTTATCATCTCATCAGAATTGAAGCACGGGGAAGAAGAGGCGGTTGCGAGTTCTTAGAAAACGGAAGAAAGCAATGGGTTGGCAAATGTCCGATATTCAGGGCATCAATCAGCCTTTGCACACACCAGTTTCACAGAGACAGGAGCAAAGCCAACTGTTCAGCCACAGCGAAGGTTAAATCCAGCAATGAAAGATAATGATAGGGAAGGAAATAATTAAATGGCTTGATGCGGTGGTCTATCCAATTTCCGGCGGCCGAATGGAGCCAGCCCGTTCAATGTGTCCCGAAAAAGGGAGGAATGACAGTGGTAACCAATGAGAAAAACGAGATGATTCCCACACGAACCGTCACGGGTTGGCGGATTTGCATGGACTACAGAAAGCTAAATGAAGCCACACGGAAAGATCACTACCCAGTTCCGTTTATTAGTCAAATATTAGGCAGTTAGGTTGGGCAAGAATATTATTGCTTCCTTGATGGGTACTCTGGGTATAACCAAGCCAATCTTAGCACGAAGACCAGGGAAGACTACCTTCCACATGTCCTTATGGGACATATGCATTTAGACGGATGCCATTCGGGTTGTGCAATGCACAAGCCACATTCCAGAGATGCATGATAGCAATCTTTGTGACATGGTGGAGGATTTCGTCGAGGTATTTATGGATGATTTTCTGTTTTCGGTAATTCGTTTGCTACTTGTTTGCAGAACCTTGACAGGGTGTTGACTCATTGTGAGGAATCTAACCTTGTATGGCGGGAGAAATGCCACTTCTTAGTCAAGGAGGGCATTGTCCTTAGCCTGAGTGTCTTGCAAGGGTTAGAAGTTGATCGAGCCAAGATTGAGGTAATTGAGAAATTACCACCACCGGTGTCGATGAGAGTGTTCCTTGATTTTTCTCGGGCATGCAGGGTTCTACCAGACGATTCATCAACAATTTCTCCAAGATCTCTAGACCATTATGCAAATTATTAGAAAAGGAGGCGAAGTTTGATTTTGATGATGAGTGTGTTAAAGCATTCGAAGAGTTAGGCGGTGGTTAAAGCACCCATCCTCATTTCTCCGGACTGGGAACAACCTTTTGAACTGATGTGTGATGCGAGAGCGATGTGGCAGTAGGGCAGTGTTGGGGCAACGGAAGAATAAAATCTTTCACTCCATTCACTATACCAAGTAAAACATTGAACACGGCTCAAAGTAATTATACGAGTCACGAAAAGGAGATGGCATTGGTGTTTTTTTTTTTTTTTTTTTTTTGCTTTTGATAAATTCAGATCATATTTGGTGGGTTCTAGGTAGTAGTATATACCGATCATGCAGCGATTCGATATCTGTTTAACAAAAAAGATGCAAAGCCGAGATTAATCAGGTGGATCTTGTTGCTGCAAGGATTCGACTTAGAAATAAAAGATAGAAAGGAGCGAAAATCAAGTGGCAGATCACCTGTCGCGACTGGAAAGCCGGTCGCACGTGAGGGAAGGTGACAACATCAAAGAGGAGTTCCCGGATGAGCAACTCTTGGCAATTGGAGAAGCCGAGATCCCATGGTATGCAGACATAGTGAACTTATTGGTGAGTGGAGTCTACCCACCCAGAGCTATGGACCGGCAAAGAAAGAAATTGCGGCATGATTGTCGATATTTCATTTGGGACAGGCCATATTTGTTTAAACGGGGTCGGATCGGGTGATGAGAAGGTGTATCCTAGAAAGCCCAGAATTGCAGGAGTCTTGAGGAGTTGTCACTCCTCTCACTATGGAAGGCACCACGGAGGCGAAAGAGCGTACACAAGAAGCCACTCTGATCTCGAGGTTCTTTTGGCCTACCTTTTGTTCGAGATTCTATGGCATATGTGAAAACATGCGATAGATGTCAAAAGGACATGCACAATTGGTAGGAGACAAGAGATGCCGCAGCGAAATGTACTCGAAGTGGAAGCTTTTGATGTATGGGGTATCGACTTCATGGGCCCATTCCGCCCATCGTTTGGTAATCGTTACATCTTGGTATTTGTGGATTGTAACAAAGTGGGTGGAAAGCGATGGCTTGCCCCGAGAGAAGCTGACGAGGTAGTAACAAAGTTTGTGAAAACACATCTTCACAAGGTTCAGGACTCCCCGAGCCATTATCAGTGATGGAGGAGCCCACTTTGTAAATGCAAGCCGGGAAGATCTTGGCTAAATATGGGGTGCGTCACGCTGCAGGCTTATCTGTCCCCCAAACGAGTGGGCAAGTGGAGGTGTCAAACGGAGTAAAAGCCAGGTCTGCCAAAGACAGTGAATTCCCAGCGTAATGATTGGTCTAGTAAACTAGATGATGCGTTGTAGGCACTCTGAGAACCACCTACAAGACACCCAGTGGGACTTCTCCTTGCTCGGTTAGTCACAGGGCTTTGTCATGCACGTGAGAACTAGAACATCGAGCTACGGGAGCTGTGAGGAAATTGAATATGGACCCGGACTGGAGTAGAAAGCTAATGCAACTCAGCGAACTCGACGAGTTTGTTGGCATACTTATGAAAGTGCCAAATATTACAAAGAACAAACAAAAAGATGGCATGATAAGCATGTGAGTACACCCGTGTCTTGGCCCAGGGCAAAAAGTGCTCTGCTCTTCAACTCGAGGATTGACTGTTTCCAGGAAGCTACGCTCCAAATGGTCAGGTCCGTTTGAGGTAGTGAAGAGGATGACGCACAGAGCAGTAGAGTTGTGGCAAGAAGATCGAACTGCCGTTCTTGGTCAATGGCGAGGTGTAGAACTATTGGGGTGAGGATGATAGTCGTGGAAACGTCCGTCACCCTAGGGGCAGAAATAGCTCAAATGACGTGTCGAGCCGAGACGGTAAACCAGGCGCTGCACGGAGGCAACCGTGAAATGTAATTGTAAACCGTGCATATGAAAAAAAAAAAAAAAAAGAAAAAAGAAGAAAATATTTTATTTTTTTTAGAATTTTAATTTTATGGATTTTTTTTGTATTTTGGAATTTTTTAAAAATAAAAATATTGTTGTTTTCTCCAACTTGGAAGTTCTTGATTTCATGATAAGATGTTGCACAGGTTGAACGGAGGAAAAAAATGCAAAGGAATGCAAAAGGGAAAAACGAGGAAAGAAAAATTTATTTTTAAGTGGCAAAGCATTGAGCACAACGCGATGAAAAACAAATGTCACGGAGGAGAGGCCTCCGCGTTACCCTCGCGTGACACATTGACCCAAAATCTGGAATTTTTAAAAATTCCAGAATGCCTGCGCGATGGCTCCGTGTCACGGAGGGCATGCTCCGCGTTACCCTCCGTGACACGTTGGCGTAACAATCGCGTTCGGGTCACACCGGGTCACCGGGCGACCGCGCGGTCCCTCCACTAGAAACCCCAAACCCCTGTTTCTCCAATTTTCTCTACCCTCCACGATAATACCCCCAAATCCCCTCTCAATGTGTCACGGCATAAGGAATAAAATTTCTCAACTTTTCTTCGTCTTACTCGAATCAAGGTATGTTCTTGAACTCAACTTCGATTTTAGCTAAAATTTCGATTTTGGCATGTTTAGGGAGAATCCATGCCCATGACATAAAATTGAGCTTAAATACATTTGGGTTGTTGTTAATCGTTGTTCGTAGTATCGTTGTGATCATATGAATTTCGTTAATTGCGTGCTTAAATATGAATTTTGTGTGCTAAATTGTGGTTAGGGATGAATTGTGAGTTGAAAAATTGAATTGAGAAGAGGGTATTTGAAAATTTGCGGGTTGTGCATGTTGGGTGAATTGTATTATTATTATGCTTATTGTGTATGCTTAAGAAAGCGATGCAATTCTCGGGGGTACAAATTGGAGTGAAATTCAAGAACTCATCGAATTACATGAAAATCGAGGGAATTGCTTAGTTTGAGTTGTAGGAGTATTCTTATTTTTCTTGTTTCTTTAGCTGAATGCCATGTAATGAAATGAGTATCGATGAAGTATGTTGGAATCGGCGGTCAGCGTACCAGGCCCGGTTCACGCGGCAGTGTTTGCCAATATGGAGACACGGTGGGTGGCCAGAAGAGGGAAAAAGTGGTACACCAAACACAAAGAGAACACATATGCTTCCCCGAGGAATATTTTGGGAACCATTGGCACAAGAGTTCCCCCGGATGTAAAGGATTGACAACTGGGCTACGTTTCATTTCAACGAGCGAGGAGTGCAACACCACGCATGATTCGAGAATTCTATGTAGCGGAACCCGACATTAAGAGAATCACACCATCAAGATAAGGGGCCAAATCGTCACATTGGAGCCTCACCACCTCAATGCCATCCTAGGGGCGCAAAATACAGACGCCCATGTACTCCGACAGGCGAACATCACTCCACCTGTACGGATATCGAGACGCACATTATATCAGAGCCCGGTCCAAACACGTTGGAGCGAGCTAGGAGGGGCTACCATCAGGCGCTGCCCTATGCACAGATGAACAGGAAGCCAGAATATGGCTTAAGATTGTTGCTCTCTGTTTGATTCCGGGGCTGCACATGACAGATGTGACGGATCGTGTATGCATGGTATACGCCCTGATGAAAGGGCTGCCAGGAGATCGAAAATGTTGGGGCAGTGATGTTTCCGCCATGAAGAGGCCCCGATTGCATCAAGGGCACAGGTACGGATTCGGCGGGCTGCTGACGACGTTCCTGAGAGGCCTTGAGGTCGAGGAAGGAGGCCACTAGATTACATCAGAGATGGGCGGTGTGCCAGTGATGTCCTGAAACAAGGCACCCGACACCACGCATGGGCCTGTTCTCACACTGGCCGGCGACATGCTCGGGGCAGTCAATATATGTCCGCATGTTTGGATACAGATGCTCCAGCTACGCACTGGGAGACCCCGGCAACGGAGGACGGCGCAGCTCGACTTAGATTACCCATTAGGCGAGAATGCCGGCGCTATGTCAGGTGAGCCCGGCCTTTATGGAGCCTGATGATAGCGTCCCACGGACGAGGAGACACGTCGAGGATTCCGGCGTTGGGTGGAGGAGGATGACGGTGGAGACACTGGATATGGGGGATGAGGCGGCTTTTTGATGAGGAAGTGGAATACTTTGAGCCCGGTCGGGGAGTTTCACGAACCACCTTTCTGTTTGTAATTGTATGAACACTGGGGATAGTGTTCGATTTTAAGAAGTGTGGGGTGGGAGTAATTTAGGTGCTGAATTTGCCTTTTTATTGTATATCATCATGTTCCTTGCCTTGTTATCGTGTTGTTTTAATCTGACTCTGTTTATGTGTATGTTCATTGATGTAAATATTGTTGTGAAATTGTCGTTGTGTGCTGTGGAATGATGTTAGCCAGTATGTAAATAGTCTTGTTGAAATCATCGACATTTTTAAAAAAAAAAAAAAAAAATTTCGTAACTATTTTTCTTTTGGGTTTCTCGGAGTTTGTTTTGGTTCTTTTGCCGAAGAGTCCCATTGAAGCGAAGTCGTAAATAGTGACCCTTCTATGATGGATGGATGACGACCGTCTTAAGGGAAGGTAAGTCGATAGGAGTAGTTAGATTTCGTTTTTATTTTTATTTTTTTATTTTCTTTAAATTTTTCCTTTATTTAAATTTTAGTTGGATTGTTGGTTGTACCCCATGCATGTTGCTGTTCTAGGCAAACATCCTTGTTGCATGTTGTACATAACAATTATATAGCAAAGATGATTCGTAGAAACATGCAAATTTACGTACATATGTAGACACTTATGCCGTAGAATTGATTCGGTGTGATTGAGGCTTAATTTTGAATTCTTGTTGATTAGCTGATTAAATAATCTGTAGAAGTCATCTCAGAGTTGAGCATGTGCATCCAGTATGTTGTGAGGAATTGTTATTCCATGCTGTTGTCGATTGTCTAGAACTTGCACATCGTGTGTAAAGCGAAATGAAAGGGAAGTGTAGTGTAGGAAAGGATGGTAGGCGTTTCTTTGTCAGCCAAAAAAGTTTTTCTTGTTTCCTTTCATATCTACCTTGAAGATTAAACCCTAGTCAGCCCGTTGAGCCTTTAGCCTTGATAAATTTTTTCTTTTCTAGTTTTCTTTTCTCGAAAGGGTGTGAAGAACCAAGTGAACCCCTTCTTTTCATAGTCCTTAAACCAAAATCTGAAGCTCTTAAGCGCACAAGAAAGGTATAATTTTCCCATGGTGTCAAGAGTGAAGTGATAAAAAGAAAGAAAAGTGATGAAAAGAAAAGAGAGAAAGCAAGAAAAAAAGTCAAGGTGGAATAGCCAGATTTGAAGGAAGAAAGTTGTTTAACTCAATTTTCTCTTCGTTAGTCAGTGTGTTAAAAGAAATGGGTGATAAATATAAAGATAAACTTCAAGAGGAGGAGGAAGGAAGAAAATAATTCTAGAAGTTGATGGGATGTGTGAAAAAGCGCTTAGAGCTGGTTACTATTAGTTGTAGCAAAGTATCTAGTTCTGTAGCTTACATTACAACCCGTTAAGTCCTACGTGATCTTACATCACGCATCCATATATTAGTGGAGTAATACACTAGAGGCAAGCTTATGGGTCATGGCCTTAATGCATGTGAATTCATTTGGGAGAGTGGCGAAGTAAATAATGTTGATATATACCCCGACATGAATTTCCTTAGAGTTCATGTGATTAAAACAGGGGAATCTCTCTTATTGTTGTGAGGGCATATGTTTGACGATAGGAATATTAGTGTGGATATCTTGATCAGCTAATATGCATGGGGTTGCCGATCTCGAGAAATCGATTCTTGTGCTAGGAGGTCTTGATTTATTAAGTGTCATTGTAATAATGATACTATGCATGTTTCTCTTGATGATTTGTTTTGAACATAATCGGTATAACCGTAGTTCCGGATGGGTCGAGCCTAAGTAGCCATGATGGGATAGCAATTTGCATGAGTTGTATAAGTATTGTTCGAGGACGAACAAGATTTTAAGTGTGGGGTAGGTGATAAGGGGCATATTTATATGCCAAACTCGATACTCAAATGTATAACGTTTGCCTTGTTTGTCTAATAATGTACATTCTCATGTAAATTGTGTGGAAGTGTGATTTTATACTAACCAACATGATTAGCGTTGTTTTGTAGGAAAACATGCTTTTGATGAAGAAAAATGACATGTTAGAAGAAATCGAGGAACTAGGGAGCGAGCAAGGAAGCGGTTGGCGAAGCAAGGATCACAAGGGCTCCGCGATGGAGCCGTGACACGCTGCCATCGCGGATGCACTCTGCCTGGGATGGAAAATTCCAATAAATTCCAGTGAGAGTCCGCGATCCAGCCGTGCCACGTTGGGAGTAATTCTCCGAGAGTTTGCATTTCCAGAGAGGGTCCGCGATTGCACCGTGGCACGTAGGCGAGGCTCCGCGATGCACGCCGTGCCACGTTTGAAGCAATTACAGGCGGACAATTTCCAGAGAGGCTCCAGCGTTTGCACCGTTTCACGGGGCAGTGCTCCGCGATGCACGCCGTGACGTTGCTCGTTATTCAGGAAAATTTATCCCTAGATAAATAGAACACTTAGGGGCATTTTAATTATTCGCTTGGTGGAGCAAGAACCGTGGGTTACGAGCGGTTTTGAGGACGAAATTCTTAGGGTTTTTCTCTATCTCTTTCTTCTTTCTTTCAATTGTTTGTATGATTAACACTTGTTTAAGGATGTTTAATCCACAATATAGTGGCTAATTCTCCTTCTTGCTGAGGTTATGAACGTTGTGTTGAAATGTAATTATTGATTCTTTGGTTTATTTTCTCTTTTCTTCCATGGTTGTTCTATTTAATTCTTGTTCTTACTAGTAATATCTGCCCAATGTTAGTGTAAATCCAAAAAGTCGGTTTCACCCGAGAGGAGCTGAAATTGGAAAGTTGTGAATTAATAGGATATGATCTTTTCTTGGTTTGGGAAAATTGGGAATTGATTTGCCTTCGGGATAGAAATATACCCGAAAGTCGTATTAGTCATGTGGAACCCGGTTTGTATAGCTAGAACTTGAATTCCTTCTTATCACGAAAATGTAGGTGGAAGGTTCATGATTCTTAAGTTGGGTTAAATACGAGTTTTTAATCCATAGGCAGCAGTTCCGACTAGCAACCGAGAGGAAAAGATAAACCCACACGTATATATTGATAGTTCGTTTCTTCACATGTTCTTTGTAGCCTCAGCATGCTCTCATCCATAGTTCAGACTCAATTGTATAATTAGCTTAGTTTAGTATAAAAATTATATTCTCAAAACAAAAAATTTTTCTTTACCTTTGTTTTCTTCTTTGTTGTAGTGGTAGCAAGTTAACATCGAAAGGATTTCACCGCGTATTCCTATTCATGATTCATTCGGTTCTTAAAAGAGCCACTGTATTACTTATGCGGCCCGTACACTTGCGGGCTCATCAGCTTGGTCAGTACTCCAGCTATTTCTCCCAACTGCATTCACATATACATCAATTAAACTTAATATACTAATATTACGGAAGAAACATCACTTTTGATATATATACAGCCCAAACTTTGGTTTATAGAAAATGGTGAAAACTTGATATTTCTCGAAAGTCCAGAAGGAGAAATACTCACTTTAGGGCTAGGAGTATATTGACACTAATTTAGAGCAATTCCACTTACCTTAGATCGGTAGCGCGATGATTTGTCGATTAAATTTTGCGAAACAAAATCTGTAGAATGCTCCTTGCTGCTAAATACCTCGGTATGAGGTTAATTCGAGTTTGGAACGCGTTTAATAGCATAATCAGACGAAAATTATAAGGGAAACCGTTCTCCTCTGTTTCTCTCATGCGACTTACTGGAAATTTAGGATGTTTTATGAAATAAACTGAACTTGGGGGCATATATATAATTGGGACTATAAGTCACATTCAGGGAATGCGATTTATAAGTCGCATTCCTGGAATGCGATTTGCCTTTATCGTCGCATGTTACCGCGACGCCGACTTGGCGCTTGTCGATCATTCCCGGGCCTTTTTCTAGCATGTATGGCATTCTAAAACTCTTAACCAGCATGCGAATAGACCATCTACATTTCAATAATTTATGGGGTGTAACATTCTCCCTCCCCCTTAAGAACATTCGTCCTCGAATGTAAACTTCTATCTATAGGACTTCCCAATTTACTCAACTTGTTTCTAGAAAAATTTTAGCGAGTTTCCCACCATGTGGACTACCCCAAAAACCTGAAATAGAAAAGTCCAATACGGAATTACTCCACACAATACTATAGTATTCATCACATGAAAGATTGGAATCGAATATCTCATTTATACATATACTATAAGGCACTACATAAAATAACAATGCTAACATACACGATGCACGACTAGGCTTGGAACAAGTGAGGGTATCTGGTTTTCATATCTTCCTCGCCTCCCGAGTCATCTCCTCTCGGTTCCTATTACGCCACAGACTTTCTAGGCCGCAATATCTTTAGTTCTCAATCTACGAATATGTCTGTCTAAGATGCTGGAACCTCTTCATAGGCCAAAGTTCTTCCATAACCTGGATAATATAATTTTGGGACTACTTTGGATGGGTCTCAGATGCACTTCCTTAGCATAGATACATGAAAAACTGGATGAAGGAATTCTAATTCTGGAGGCAAGTTCAACTCATATGCCACTTGGCCTATCCTTCGGCGAATTTGATAAGCCCCAACAAATCTCGGACTGAGCTTTCCTTTCTTGCTGAATCTCATCACCCCTTTCATCCGAGATACTTTCAGAAATCCCCAATCATTCACATCAAATTCCAGGTTTCTGCGTCGCACATCAGCATACAACTTCTGGCGGCTCTGTGCAGTCAGTAGGCGTTCTCTGATAAGCATTACCTTCTCCTCTGACTGTTGAATAATGTCTGGCCCAATCAACGCTGACTCTCCCACTTCAAACCGGCCAATTGGCGATCTGCATTTTCGCCCTTACAAAGCCTCATAGGGGCGCCATCTGGATGGTTGAGTGATAGCCATTATTATAAGAAAACTCAATTAGTGGAAGATGCTCGTCCCAGCTACCTCCAAAATCTACCATACACGCCAGTAGCATATCTCGGCTTGTCCCCGAATAGATGCGTTGACCTATCGGTGCGTGCGAGGTTGTTCGACTGTATGCGGATGACTACACGCAAGTGCACGTGGTCGAACAAGTAATGGCTAGCTCAAGTAAGCCAAGTATCGATCCCACAGGGACTGGACTACGAGGCAAAATCACCTCAAGTGTCAATTCTTGTAACTCTAAAAATACGGGCATCGGTGTAAAGAAAAGTTTTTATATTTGGTTATCTAAATTTATACTAAGTCTAAAATGAATATATAAGTGAGTCTAAACTAGGGATAAGAGTATGCTGAGGCTAAATGAACGTATAAAGAAGTTAATTATCAACATACATGGTTTACCTTTTCTCCGGTTGCTAGTCGGAACTTATGCCTATGGATTAAGTATTTAACCCAACTTAAGAATCATGAACCTTCCACCTACATTTTCTGTGATAAGAAGAAATTCATGTTCTAGCCATACAAAACCGATTCCATACTTGACTAATACGACTTAGGTATGGCTATCCTGAAGGTAAATCAATTCTAAATTTTCCAAACTAAGAAGGATCATATCCTATTAATTCACAACTTTCCAGTTTCGTGCCCTCTCGGGTGAAATCGAACTTTTTGGATTTACATTAACATTGGCCAGACATTAATGCAGTAAGAATAAGAATTAATAGAACAACCATAGAAGAAAAGATAAGAAAAACCAAAAGAATCAACAATTACATTTCAATACAATTGTTCTAACCTCAACAAGAAATGGAATTAGCCACTCATTTGTGGAATAAACATCGTGTAATGAGTGCAAATCATACAAACAATTGAAAGAAAGAAGAAAGGGATGAGAAAACCCTAAGAATTTTCGTCCTCTCAAGTACCTGTAACCCGTTCTTGCTCCACCAAGTCAGAATATGTAAAAATAAACCTAAGTGTGCTATTTATATTAGTAGAAATTTTCCCGGAATAACAAACCGCGTGTCACGAGTACAACGGAGCATTGCGCTGACCGCGGCCCAAACGTGGAGGCTTTTCTGGAAAATGCCCAAACTCGACCCTAGGCAACACCTTGCCGCGTTGGCAACGTGTCACGCTGCACAGGCAGCGCGATGGCAACTCCTTGTCGCGGAGTGGCATGCCGTGACACGGCATAAGCGCGCACATGCACGCGCTGCGTTACGCATACCTGGCATTGGCGTGGCACGGCGCTAGGCGCGGCACACGCACAGCGTGGCACACTGCCTGGCGCGGCCAGCCTTGCCATGGCCTCTCCTTACCGACTTTTCGCCAGTGCTTCCAACTCCATTCCTTTCCTTCACCAACTTCTGATTTAGTTCCTAGAAATCATTAAAACCTACAAAACATGGACTAATCATGTTGATTGCTTTTATATATTCACATTTATATAAAATTGCAACGAAAATGTATAAAATAACTTAGACACCACGACTAATTCAAGTTGTAAAAAAAAGAAAAGCGTATCACGGGCATGATATTTTTGCCGTGATCCACAACCCACACTTAAAAGCCTTGTTCGTCCTCGAACAACCCTTTATCTCATGTACATGAAGATTCACACATAACTAATTTAGCAAGTTAATTCAAGATACGGCTACAGCGATTATTAGATAATAAGCTAAAAATAAAGCATGCGATTTGCTCGATGAAATGAAATACAACTATGTTAAGACTTCTTAACCTCAAGAATCGACTCTCAATCGAAGCAAACTCATTCAAATCAACCGATTAAGAGATCCCACATGAACTATATCCTTCATTAAACATGTGCCCTCACGGAAAGAGAGTTACCCAATTTGCATAGAAACACTTTTATATCACAACATGTGTGGGTACATAAATAGAATTTCACTCACTCTCACAAAGAATTCACATGCACCATGTAATGACCCATATAAGCTTGCCCTTAGTGTTTCTACTCCACTAATTTGGATGTACGAATGTAAGATCAAGTAGGACTTTTAGGTTAGTGTACTCAGGTGTAGGTAAGATTTCTATTGTGATCGATAATAGTGACTATCTTCCTAAGCGCTTTCAATACATCCGCCTCATGCGAACTTCCTTCCCTTACTTCACCTTCTTATCCTTGGCCGTTTTCTTTTTCTCTTTTGTTCCCCCATTTATTTTAGGCACTTTTATCTCATTATTAAGGAGTTGTATAAATAATTTTATTCATTTTGTTTTCTTACTCATAATAATAATCAACCATTTTTTACACAAGTGCCTTGACCTTTCTCAACTTTTACAACTTCCACTTTTCCTTTTTTTTCATTCTTCTCACTCAGTACCCTTTTAGATTTTCCCTTAAGCGCTTCGGAGCTTTGGATCAAATTCAAGGCTAATGAAAGATAAATGATTAAGCTTCTGTTGCAGCTATCAAAGAGAATAAATTTAAGGCTCAATGGGGCTGACTCGTTAATATTTCAAGGTAGGTAAAACGAGGGATAAAGATTAGGTTCATTCAAAGAAATGCCTAAATCATCTCCTACAATTCACATCCTTCATTTTCGTTTCATAAACACACCAGGCAAGTTCTAGACAATCCACAATAGCACGAATACTCAAAACCTTACACTCATGGCACATGCTCAATTCATTCATTAGATGAGACTCTTACTCGGCTAATCACAAGAATTTAAAATTAAGCTTCAATCATATCGAGTCAAATTCAAGAGCCTAAATGTCTCAAACAAAGTTATACATTTGCATGCTTCCTCAGCAGACTCTTACTCAGCTAATCACAAGAATTTAAAATTAAGCTTCAATCATATCGAGTCAAATTCAAGAGCCTAAATGTCTCAAACAAAGTTATACATTTGCATGCTTCCAACTGCACATACTTGCATCTTACAATCATGTATAGCACATAACAAGAATATCAAGCATCAATTAGCTGTGATTCAAAAACCAAAACCTATTGACTAATTTCCCTCAAGACGGTCGTCATCCATCCATCGTCGGAAACAGTCCCTAACTACGACTTTGGTTCAATGGGACTCTTCTAGGTAAAAGAATCGAAAACAAACTCTGAGAAACCCAATGATAAAAATAATTAACGAAAAAAAATAATTCAAAATATCGATAATTTCGACAAAAACTATGTACACACTAGTTAACAACATTCAACAGCACAACCGATTTAACATGATATTTGCAATACGAAATATTTGCAATACGAAACATACACACAAATAGCACAGGATCACAATTTTTTCGAACACAACAACAGAACATGCAATTACATACAAGTCAAGACAGAAACAACACCACCTAACTACTCCCCACCCCACACTTAAAACCAAACACTGTCCCCAGTGTTCATATATTCAACAAAACACAAAAGTGGGTGGTGAAACTCCCTGATCAATC
>JACEIK010003866.1:126461-137037 GCA_018107945.1 Datura stramonium
AATTATTAGACTAATATTATAATTTCTATCAAACTTATAAACTACTAGTAGTTATGATTTATCAAATATATCAAAATGAAAAATACTTATCATTCCTATCTTTTAACCAATTAATAGCATATATTTATTGACTAATTTGTATTTTTACTACTAATGGGATTTGCACAATCCCCCAAAAATTAAACTTTTCTCTTTCTCCAAAATTAATCTATATTTACATCCAAATTTCTCTTTAAAGAGTGGTGTACTTATTATTTAGGGAATCAATTAGTATACCTTTTTCTTAGAGTTTGATCTTCCCAAGCAATTTTTTTATATAAGTAATATTTTATTGTTTAAGTTCACTCGGAAAATAAAATGCTCTCGGTTTGTACTCTAAACCACGTCATTCTTTTGGAATAGATATTTATAGTAAAAAAAACTCTTAACATATTTGTTATATCTGTTTGGTCCAAATGCATTTGCTCTTTCCTAACTCATGGGGGTCTAGCTAGACATGGTGCCTTTGCAATGTATCAACCATAAGAAATATGGTCCCATTAGTCGTTCCAGGCCAACATCAGATCAGATGCTACTGCTTCCTAATCAAGGTGCACATGCCATTCTGGACTACTCATATCATTTACTCAATCGCAGAGGCAGCTTATTGGTTTTGACGCACGTCCCCTCTTTCCCACCCCAAAGAAACAAATAGCAACACAAAGTAGATTATATGAAATACCATTAATCTTTTGGGGTATAGTTCAGAACACTGGAAGGATTACAAGATCCGTGAACTATGTTGATGACATATCATAAGGGGAAGTTATCACAAGGTTCAACGGAATGGTCTTTACACTTCAATATCCTCAACTATTAGCCCCAGTTCACCAAATCAGGTCCAACAATTATTTAATCTCATTCTACCCTAGTATATACAACAAGAATATCTAGCCACGACACGCACAACTCCTAGCATTGTACAAATACACATCCTTTTAGACATTTTCCCCTCCTACCATTGGATGTTTGAGTGCTGATGAGGGGATCACCTTCAAGCTCAATGGCAAGGACAACTCATAAAAGATCACGCCAACACTTATATCAAACCTTCTCTTCTTATTACCCAAAACTGTTGTTTAACACAAATGACCAAAACAACACACTTACGCAGTAAGTCACTAAAGCTGAGTGAAGGAGACAAGGTTTTCAGTTTCAATGCCCAACTATAAGGAAGTTCTTTTTATATTGACCCCAAGAGGTGCTTTTCAGCAGTTGTACCATGCACTAAGATCTACTTCAACAAGTGAATACACCTTCTTGGCAATCTTTAGTAAGTCCAAAGGCAATTCTGCATGGAAAAATAAACAGGGGCATTATGCAATATGTGGCGTAACAGGCACCATGCTGCTCTACTCTTAGTTAATAACATCAAGGATACCAAAAGGATAAATTTCATGTCAAATAAACTTCAGTACTGCTCACAAATTTAAAACTTTATACTCCATTGAAAATAGAAGATTATATATGATAGGCACTTTCTCTTAATGCTTCAATTCCCTTGCTTGTAATGAACACTACATTTCCACACAGTACCAATGTCCTGTTCCATTTCACTTCAATCTTGGGATTGCACAAAAAAAAAGCCCCGCATAAACCCTTCACAATTACACACCAAACATATGTAATGATGAGCAGGAACTAGAAACTCATAAACCTATCTGAAAAAGAACCCCCACCCTCAAGGGAAAAAAAAGAAGCTAAAACCTATTATTGAAATATTACCCCACACACACCAGGCAGAAAAAGATCAAAAGACTTGGTTCCCAAATTAGACCCTTATAACAACAGCAAAGTCATTAGGCAGCATACAAAAACATAACTTCTTTATATCTATAGTGTGCTACCAAATAATAACATGCATCAGCATCAAATGGCATATATTATAATGGAAATATGCTCTAATACCATTGGTGGGTCACATAAAGGCTGGAACTCTTCCTGCCAAAAACAAGGAACCTATTTCTCATCCTAGGAGTTAGCAGGTATGAAAGATTCCCGATAGATGTTCATTATAGACCTATGTTGCTCGGACTCTTCACTTTCGATGCCACACCCGTGTCCACACGATGTGGGTGTGGGTGTGGGTGTGGGTGTGGATCCGTACCCGATCTGGTCAATCGATTCTGAGTACTTTGACCAAAATCGACCGAGAAATTCCGAACAGATTCAATGATTTTTGTAATCAAAACAAAAGCTAAGGTGAAATTGAAGAAAATGGAATACTGTAAATATAGAAATTTATATGTCACTGCTTTTTCTTTTATCTCCTTCCAGATTCTTCTCTTTCTTAATATTTTCTCCTCAAGTTATCCACATAATATCTCATAATCTAGGTTTCATAACTCTATTTTTAGATATTTGAATTAGTTTTAGCCGAATCCCCACACCCGTATCTGTACTTGGATTCGTATTCCAAAATCTTAAAATTTAGACCATGAAGGATCCGACCTCTAGATCCGCACCCGTATGGGACACCCGCACCCGAGTCCAAGCAACTTAGTTATAGACACCAGTTCAAAGATGAAAATTCAGATTTGTGCGGAGACCAACTTCAAAAGGAAGCAAAACAAGCATTCAACAACAAATGACATATGTTGTAGATATATAGAAATAAGTTTTAATATCACTAAGATTAGATACGCAGATGTTCACTATGGATACCTGTTAAAAGGTGAAATTCAGAATGGTGCAGAGACTGAACAAGAAGCTGCTTTATCAAATCCAACCATTTAATATGCACATGTTGAAGCACTGTCCAAACTGTGTCTTGTTTAACCTTTCTACAACACCTTAAATACAAAATTCCAGAAACTGAACAGGTAGCTGCTTTTCTTAATCCAAATGTGCATTTTTGGAGTCCCTTCAGGACATCTGAAAACATAAGTGCATCTTTTGTGGACGCAATTGTTCAATATCATATGCTGAAGTACTCTTCTAATTGTGTCTTGTTTAGCCTTTCTACGATAACTGAAAACAAATTATACATTACCATCCGATTCCATCTTTTCTTTTCTTATCACAGCTCCAGTTCTAAAAATAAATACACAATAATTAGGGAGAGGAGAGGAGAGGAGGGGGGGAGGGGAGCGCAGAGTAAAAGAGAGGAACATGTGTTGGTAGTAGCTGCCATGTGATTTTCAGATTAGCAGTCAAAGGACTACCTACATTTGCACTTAAGGGAGTGCAAAATAGGCTGCTACAAACACCTTTGATGCACTCTTAACATTCTTGTGGAGAAATAAAGTTTAAGTAGCACACTCCTCCTTCCTTTTATCCCGAAAAAGTGAATTCTAAAACATATGCAAACATGGACCATATGTATAAGAAATGGTCCATCCAATTATAAACCTCTGCAAACTGCCAGGCAATTTGTTTTCCATTTGGGATCCTTCCTCTCACAATTTTTCGGAAGGAGCAAAATACTTGCCCACTGGTTACACAGAACCAGTCTTAACAATTAGTAAAATATATACATGGTCTTAACATAGAGATGCAATGCAAGTTTATATTGTGAAGTCAAGTTCCTGCTTCTAATACTCGACAAGGCAACATGGATGTTCTGATATCCTTATTTTCCTTTTTCCCTTTTGTCCCTTCTTATCTTTTTCCTTCTGATACTGTTCTTCTCTCTTTTCTTGTCTAGAGAACAAAAGTAGGGAAGAATAATACAAGGATAAGAAATATAGGTCACACACTAGGCGCTTCATTTTTTTTCTTGAGAAAGGTAATGTTGTATTCTTCAGCAATAAGGGCATGCTGGCAACCTCCAAAAACTTATAAGATCAAAGCAAGTGACACTAGGAACTTCATAATAAAGATGAATCTGTTTTACATCAGTATTTATTTCAAATGGTAACTTTACCAACCAAAGAGTTAACAGATTTACCAAGAAATTTGGACATATTCAAATTGATGTTTTTATGCACCCAGGTGCTTCAGTCCATCACGGCCCCAGTTGGTTGGCTACTTGAACTTCCACCTTGTTGGTGATGGTTCAATTCACCACCTTGTAATCCCCTTTCCCTCTGTATAATTAAAAAAAAAATAAGAAAAGGGTGCTTGAGCAAAAAGTTAGAAAATTTGCTCATGCAATTCCTTCACAAAACATCCAGTTTCCACTCTCACCTACGAATATGTCCAAAAGGAACAACTATCATACTGCAGATTCACAGAGCCATTGTGCTTAAGCATATATAATCTAAGTTGGATAAAATACAAATACCCAGATACTTGGTCAGTTGATATACTCCATTTTACATGGTCAAAAACATCCAGTGTGGATCAAAGTTTTTTGTGACGCGACTAAGAATCTCAGGTATATTTAATCCTTATATGAGAGAATATTCCATAATAATTGGAAACCAAGAGCTAAGGGATCACAAAATTGATTGCTTGTATTGCCAATATGGATAAGAAATTTCAATCCTTTTCCAACGAACCTTTGGCAATTTTCGCCTTTTTATCCTCCAGTTTACATGTAGGGCAAGGTAGACAAATTTCATTATTTTACACTCATCTTAGTATAGAGCCAGGCATTGGGATAATATGCATGTTGAGCTTTTGCCACAACTTGCCTGATATTTCTCTTACCAGAACCATATTTTGGCCTCTTGATGTTTTTAAGATTTAATCTGTTGAAGCGATATACTTCTTAGCATTTTAAAAAAGAAACATGTATCTAGATAATAAATACTAGAAAAAAAATTATCTGGCTTTTCAGGAGGAGAAATACTAATTAGATGCCTAACTAAAGCACAGAAAGTATACCTAATTCTTCATATGCTGCTCCTTTAACACAGTAAAGATAGTTGAATGCGCCTGTTATTTGACTTGGTAATTTCAGAAAAGCAAAAAAAGTTCCACTATGTAAAGCAAAATCACATATGCACAAAATCGTGGTGCGCTCTGACCAAGCTGTGAATTCTATGTAACCGTCTTGCCTGTGTGAATAATATAGATTGAAGCAATAGGGCAAGCCAATAAGTTGTTTAATTAATGGGATATAGTAGGACATTAACTTCTGTACCTCTGATTTTTCACAATACTAAGTAAAGGATCCTCCAAATTCTCAATTGCAAAGTCTGAGGATAAAACAAATGATAGAACCACACGCATACTTCAGCCTGCTACCTTTATTGCACCAATCTCATCAATCTTTGAGCTCTTGTGCTGTAATATTTCAGCATGTGAATACGACAGAGTTAGAAAAAGAAGAAAATACAGGTGCTAATGTAAGATCGATCACCTATGTGACTTGTTCAAAACAATACACTTGAGACTCTTCTGGATACTTGTTTGGTTAAGTTTCTTCATAAAAGTTTCCGACAAAATCATTCATGGTTACTTTTTGAAAAGAAAAGGTTAATTTAAATCAAAAACATACAACTTCAACCCAGAGGGAAAAAAAAGAGAGAGAACAATAACTATCCAGACATTTTTCTCACAAAAATGTTTCCTCAAAAACATTTCTCCAACGAAAACACTTAAAGAAAGTTGTTCAAACACCACCTTAAAGTTTGCAAATATGATAAAGACAAAGGATCATATGAATTCAAAAGTATTAGTTCTACCTTGCTTCTCTTGTGTTTGTGAACATCATTAAGTCCCTCCTCTCCATCATGCTTCCTTTTCTGGGATCAATTAAAACATCATAATCAGTCATCTGTTTCGATACTGTGAAGTATCATTGTTGCTTCTGGCTGAAGTCCTAAACTAAAGCAAATATTGGTGATTTCAAAAAGCAGCTCAAGTAGACAGTATATAAGCATCACTAGAACAACTTAAATTGGAAACGGAAAAAAAAAAACAAGTTTTGCAAGTAAA
The DNA here is from genome assembly GCA_018107945.1 of Datura stramonium. Classification (NCBI taxonomy): domain Eukaryota; kingdom Viridiplantae; phylum Streptophyta; class Magnoliopsida; order Solanales; family Solanaceae; genus Datura; species Datura stramonium. The sequence goes on from JACEIK010003866.1 coordinate 132,327, forward strand.
AGTTTACAACGTCAACCTCTCATCTATTCAGTACTATACATGCTTGTATATGGTGGACTATACGCAACGAGATACGAGAGAAATAGAAGACGCTTTGACGATGGTGCCAACTCTATTCACAAGATAAAGGCTAATTGTATATTTTTGTTTTGTTTTAGGTGTAGACTGGAATATGTAAATGAGGCAGAAATAGTGCTATAGGTTTTAGAATCACTTTGGGGCTAACTGAAGCATTGTTTTGTTTTTGGTATTGCCCTGCTGATATTATACAGCCAACACAGTCTTTGTGCTGTATCGTTTATAAAATTAACCTTACCTTTTCAAAAAAATGAGATTAACAAATTCAAAGCTCAGGTTACTGCAAATGGGTCAGAAGAGAGAGGATAGCTTGAGCTGTATCAAACTACAGCAGCAAAAAAGAATTTTATGCTGATGTCGAAGTATCTTAAAAAACTAAACATAGAGCAAACTCAACCTTTTGCCTTTTTAACTAAAGAGTCAGGTAACAGATCATTTCACAGGGTCCTGATCGCATTTTTCAAGAAAGGTAAACTTTTATGTCCTTGACTTATCTTTCCTGCAATCCAATAAAGGCAACGGACAAAAGGAAAAGATAACAAATTCAATAGAATTGGATGATCCAGTGAAATTTAAGCAAGTGTAACATTCAGCAAAGTTCTACTATCACATGGCAAATATTTCATCAGCTTTAGACAATTCTATAAAGAAAAGACAATATTAGCAAATTAATTTGAAAGAGCTGTTCTTCGAACCAGTCATCTAAACTTCATACCAAAAAAGCAGATGATACACTTGGTAAAAATCAACATATTGCACCAGTGGTCTCAAGGTTTTGCTAGTAGCAGACCTTCTCATGATGTTTCTTCGAATGATCAGCACCAGAATCATGATGAACACTTTTATCTCTCTTTTTGTCTTTATCCTTGTCTTTACTTCGATCTTTATGACGATGTTTGTGCTTCTTATGCTCTTTGTCCTTCTCCTTCTCCTTATCTTTGTGCTTTTTATGCTTCTTCTCCTTGTCTTTCGACTCACTTTTTGATTTTCCAGCTACAGTAGGGATGCCTTTCTCAGACTATGAAACAAAAGAAGTTAAAGCATTACTTAAAAGACACTTAACTCAAATGGATCGTTGTCACTTAAGTTTCAATCAGTAGATTTCTTACAGGAGGCAGATCCACTGGAGCCGCTTCACGTAGTTGAAAAGCTTCACCAAGAACATCTAGGTCAAATGGCTGGATGCGGGAACTTGTCTCTCTTGACAAGGAAGTATCTTGTATAAGCTGATCCAACTGCATCCCTTCCCCTTTCCTAATTTCTGTGTCCCCCACCACATTGTGAAGATAGTGGGTATCTGAAATAGACAACGGAAGTGGCCTCCTGCAGAAGAACTCGTGATGCGCCAACAATTTGAAGTGACTAATAAGGTCCACAGCACCTGTAAGTTCTCTGGGTCCTGGTAGTGTATTTTTACCAAACCAAAACAGTAATAAACTAAAGATGTCTTGATTAAAAGTGATAGGCATTCTAAAGATAACCACATCAGAGTCTGAATTTTAATCCATCATCAGACATCAAGAGATAAATCCACGTACTTCGAGAAAACCCATAAATCTTTTTTTCAGATAAGTAAAAGAAACCACGTATTCTTGAGTAGTTCAATAATCTTTACTGCACCTCACACATGAACAAAATTTCAATTCCCTTTGACAAGATTTAATCAATTTTGACTTATAATAGTCGCAATGATCCAAAGTCAAAGAATTATAATCTGACAGCTAACACCATCCAGATGATGACGGAAAATCTTTGAGAATACATTGTTTTGTGATGACAAACTTTTACAAATACTCATTCTATGATGAACAATTATGCCACATCTAAGGCTCCAAAGGTATAACAAAGCATCACTAGTCCTTTTTATTTTCTCCAAAATGAACCATGCATCCGTAACCATGCATCTTTTGGATGCAGAAGAACCACACAAAAATGAGAAAGCAGTAAAAGATCACTCTTACATCTGAAAGAGATAATGCCCACAAAACAAAGATTGCAAACGCAAATAAATCAGGCAGCTGCACATTTGAGCAAAAAAACTAATGAAATGAAATGTATTTTACTGTAAAACAGAAGCTAGTTATGCATATAAACCTCGCGATATCAAATATTTGCATTAGTCAATATGGGGAAACATGCAAAAAGACTGTAGGTAACCTCTGTTTCAAAGGGAAAAGCAAAATACTATAAGGGGCCTTACCTCTTCCAAATCTCTTGCTATCGGGATCCATTAATTAGCAACAAGTATGTGAGTACAGCATTATCTCCTGGAAAGTATTAATAGATTAGAAAAGGTCCATAGCTATCTTTCCAGGCAACAGTCGGACTAAACCACTACAAGTAAAACAGAATGGATAGGATAAACAGAAACTAAAAGATGTGAGGGTAATATTGAGACCACCATACAGAACAAGGAAGTATTAAAAGAGCTCATCAACCTTTTTTTTAACTTGTCCAAAGAAAGGCTACCTTATGCCCTCAGTTTGCATAAGCTCTCCTGATCTAACAAAACCAAAATATGAAGCATTGGAAAAAAGAATGTGCCAAACAAAGTTAAATCCAGAACAAAATTACAACCTTTTAGGGTGAAACTAAATAGAGAATTCAAAATGTGGGTTCACACAGAGATACACTCATATTTTCATTTTCTAAAGCTCCATCTTCCAGGCGGGTTGGGAAGTCTTAGAGTGGACATGCGCGGATACTTCCAAAAGGAACGTGGAACGAAATAAAACTAAAAAAACAAAATCTATTAACAAATGAAGTAGGTAAAAAGTTACTCAATGTTCAGCACTATGTTTTTCACAAGATGTAGAAGGTTCTTTCTCTTTTAGGTAAGTAAGGAGGCAAGTTGTGCTTAAGCAATGATATTCACATCTGCAATGACAAGGCAGATAAATGAAAAAAGGAAGTGGTACAGAATGTTTGATCAGATTGTTATTGGGAACAAGGGAAGTCCCAAAAAGAAGAGAACAAAAGAAGAAAATAAAAAGAAAAAAAAACTACTTGGCTTTAGTAGACAATTACGAGGACAGGAACTGCAAACACCAAGACATCAAAATTTTATACAGAAATAACGGTAATATAGTTTCCAATTTCAAAAGTCTTGTAAGTTCTTTTTTCATTTTTAATAAGTAAATACCACATGGCCTAGGCAGTGGAAGTATATAATACGACATTTTATCCTAAGCTTGAAATATGCCTCTTATCTAAACATGCAAAAAAGGATACCCCACTAAACAACTAACAATAGTAGTCTTCACCTGCAAACTCTTGGTGATTATCATGCAAAAAATTGATTTTCCTTACTCTCTTCTTTCTGTGTTTCTTTTTACAGCTGACAGCAATTGTATAGTTCTTCATTCAGCAAAATCTCATACTTAGAAACTTCAATTAGCAACAGTCCCATTATTATATTTGTACAGATTCATTGTGTACCGTGAATGTCTCAAGAAACAGCAGATTATCAACCCAAGCTCAACATTTTTAGGAATTACTTCACAAATGCTACAAGACCAATAAATTTAAGTTTGACCACAGCAATCACAGTACTGAGCAAGTTACCAGAACAATAATGTCAGTTAAAGGGTAAGTAGAGAGTTGAACTCCGAGTACCAACTCAGAGTAGCTGATTCTTGCCCTACCCTCAAATTTAATCACCCATCTCCTCCATCAAGTTCGCAAATTTTAGAATATACTAGTAAAAATTTCAAATATACACCAAAATCAATACTTTAAAAGCGCAATACTACGGGGTTGTTCCAAATCTCTAATCAATTTGACACATCTCCCTCATGAATGAAACATCTTGATCTCAGAATTTTAACAAAAATACAACCGCTGGGACATATAATAGGAAAAAGGAGCTTACTCGCTGAAACATAGAGATCCAATAAGTTAATTTTGGAATCCGTCAAAGCACCAAACTCGTCAGCTTACGCTCCTGAAGCAAGGAATTCGACTTAGGAATTAGGGTTTAGCAATTGACCACGGGCTTCGTCTTGGAATTATTATTTGCTTCCGACGGTCGTTCTTGAACTGAAATAGACCCTAATTCCTGTTTGGCATTGGCATAGCTGAATGGCGATTGGCCCAGGAAAGAAGAAAACGGACTTCTTGCTTTTGCTTTGTTATGATAATACTGTAATGTATATTTTATTCTGATGTTACTGTTCCTCTTTTTCCTCAATTGTCCCTGATCTGGCCTATGTTGCAGGGAGCTTTCCGTCATTTCGTGTGCCATTCATGACACTTCTCCATGAAAGGAGGAAAAAAACGCCACGGTATTCTGTTTTCTGGAGTGAAAATTGGTGGGACATTTCTTCCTTTTTGAATTTTAATTTAATGTTAAGAATTGGGAATTTATCTTTTGTTTGGGTAAGGTCTATTTAAGAAAAAGAATTTTCTAATCGAATTTTTTTGGGCCAAGTGTATAAATACGGAAGGTGCTTCGGTGTTGTTCTTTGCTTAATTAAAGGGCATCCCCTTTCTACGGTCTCTCCTACCTACCACGAGAAAAGAGGTTGAAGTAATTCTTTCTTCTTATTTTAACCGTCAGGTGGGACAAAAACATTCCCTTCCTTTCTGATCAAAATCCGATCAATCAATGAAATTTGTTACCACGCAGTGCAAC
>JACEIK010003867.1:7171-22500 GCA_018107945.1 Datura stramonium
CCAAATAAATATTGTGAGATATAATTGGATTAATTGTTTAAGCCCAATAAATATAAATTTAATTAATGATTCAATTTTATTGAGCTAGTCCATCAAATTGGGCTACAAATGATCAACCCACTTTATTGAGCCCAAAATATCATCTTCCTAGAGACCCAAATTGATGTCACGTGTCAAATGACGTGTCACACCAAGTCAAATAAAAGAGCCAATAGGATCATATCACATGTCAAAATGACACAGCCAAATCAAATGCCAATTAAAATGCGCCATGTGTACGGTTGACATGTTCCTACCAATCAAATATTGCCATGCCAACTTAAATCTGATTTGCCGAGAAGAGTTTTTCTTTATCACAACCCTTCCATCCTATAACTATAAATAGGGGTCTCATAATTGAGAAAAAGGACCTGAATTCCAACAAGAAGCCAGAGAGAGCTCGTGGATCAAATGCCGTAGATTTCTCTACAAGCTACAAGCATTCATGTAATATCCCGAAAGCCCTAAGATCAGACTCGAGGGCCAGGCCATAGGATGAGTCGTTCAGTGACCCGTTGGGTGCACCACGAGTCGTTAAGTGACTTGTGGGGAGGAGGTTGGACTTCATTGAGTTTTTGAGATTTGGGGGTGACCACGGGTGTGACCACGAGTCGTGGTAAACACCATGATTTGTTGTGTTGGCCGTGGTTAAGTGTTGATTGTAGATTGAAGAATTTGGACAATGTTGGTAACGACTTGGTCACCACGAGTCGTTGGGTACACCACAAGTCGTGGTGTCCCTCTTGGTGACCCTCAGAAGAGAAATTGCAGTGCTAATCACGAGAGGAAGACCACGAGTCGTTGTGTGGGGCACGAGTCATCCAGTCCCTCGTGGGGATTGCCAGTATGTTTTTCGCTGCAATTTATTAAGGGGTTTTCCGTAATTTCTAAGTTCCTAAGGCCTATATGACATCGTTTTAATCTTAGAAAGGTGTGTTTTAATAGGAGTAAGTTCATTCTAAGTCTATTCTCTTCCATGCATGCAAGTCTAGAAGCTCTAAGGGTGGTCAAGCTTAGATTATCAAATTCTTCCCCAAATTTCCATTGGGCATTCAAGAGGGTTATATAATTAAATTACTCCAGGTATGTAGGGTTATGAATGAGTGTATTCATCCACACCCACGCCCAATCCCTCTTGAATTCATGAAATCTTAGTTGATGAATCTATGGGGTTTTAACCCAACATGTGAATTTCATAAGTATCAATCATGGGTATGATCTATGAATGTATCTAATATTGAATTATGATTAATAGACATATTTTATAATGTGTTCAATTATAAATTATGTTTTTAAGTTTTATAAATTATGATGCCCTTCCATGAAAGTTTATGAAAGTTGAGATCTATGATATATGTATTCAAGCATGATGAGATGTATATGATGAAAATATGATTTCGAATTACCCATGTTTATGTTCATATTTTCGAATGATCAAATCTATGTCAAGCATGTTTAAATATTGGGCAAACCCATATAATTAAGTATGTTTTTATGATTTATCTAAATTTCACGTTATTAGCTTACCACATGGATTTTGGAGTCTAGACTCCCAGTATTTTCAGCTTGTGGTATGGTTTGAGCCCAAGGCTTCTTATGTTATGATCTTAGATTTATGAATGTATGTTATGAGTCAACTTTGTCACTAGACGATGGTTCAACTTCGTTGAAAAATGATGGAGAGCATATGCATGTTTTTTTAGGAGTAATGTCTAGCACCGAGTAGGCTAAGAGTCAGTCAACCCTATGCCTCAGAACTACATGCCAACGTAGGTATGTTCAGTTTATTTGGGACCTCCTTTGTGAGATTCCTCGCCCCCAAGAGGCCTTCAGCTTGATATCGATATCATGCTAGCATCCTTAGCCTTGACAAGGCTTTGGACGACTCTGCCCACTTGACTGTGATAGTGGGGACCACAAAAGCTCTATCGTGGTAATGTCAGTTATATGACGCGTCTTCTATTGTTCCTCATGATTTCAGTTATGCATGTTCATCAGTCATGACATTATGTTTTCAACAGGTTTGACCCAATGTTCAGTTTTACTTATGATTATCAGTTTTTTAGCTTTGGGTCATTCGATTCAGTTATGATATTCAGTTATGTTCAGATCATGATTTCAGAAAATAGCATGCAAGCCTAACTCTCAGAATCTTATCTTGATTATGTTTTCAAGATATGTATGATTTATGATTTTATTTACTTAGCCATTTTACTTACCTTACATACTCGGTATATTCCACGTACTGACCGCATACTCTATGTTGTATCATTTCATGATACAGGCTCGGTCCCGCATTTAGCCAGACTCCCATTATTAGCATCTTCTAGTCTCATTTGGTGAATCCTCATCCTCCGAGGGCCCTTTATCAATTTTAGTTAGTGTTTTCAGTTTCAGACTATAGTAAGTTAGTTGGAGTCTTGTCCCATCAACTCGTCAGTAGTAGAGACTTTTCATACATAACATGTATTAAGTTTCAGCCTTGTGTTATGTATTCAGATGTTATGATATTTTCAGACTCCCACTTTATTATACATGTTAGACTTCCGCTTAATTATGTTGATTTTAGATATCATGTTCATGCCATGGGCCGACTTGGAGCCTCTCGAAGTTCTTTGTCCCGTGTCTCAATTCAGGCCTATGTACGGATCGTGACAAACTTGGTATCAGAGCATTAGATTTTGAAGTGTCCTAGGGTGTTTGAAAGTCGCGGTAAGTAGAGTCTTTTTCATGGGTGTGAAGCATACCACACTTATGACGAAGAGGCTACGAAACATTTTGGGATATGTTCCCTTATTTAATGATTTAAGTCGTGCGATAAAATGTTTCTCTATCCTTCTAACTCATGCTATACGCGTCTGCAGAATCATGCCTCCTTGCCAAGTTAATGGAAGAAGAAATGAGAATGGAGATGACCATGAGAATGACAATGGGATGGGCACCAACAGGCCCCACCAGCTCATGAGGAGCATGTACCCGAGCAGGTTGCCCACGCAGAATTCAGGGCAGCCATACAGATACTAGCTTAGGTCTTGACCGCCCAGGTCAACCAATAGGCGGTAGCGCAGGTCCCTCAAAATGGGAATGCGGCGGCGACAAGAGTTAGAGATTTTCTGAGGATGAACCCTCCAGAGTTCCTTGGGTCAAAGGTGGACAAGGATCCCCACGAGTTTATTGATGAGATTCTAAAGATCACCCACATCATGGGGGTGACTGGAGAGGAGTGCGCCGATCTAGCCTCATATTAGTTGAAAGGAGTTGCGTACAATTGGTTCAAGAAATGGAAGGATAGTAGGGCAGTTGGAGCAGGCCCTATTTGGGATGAGTTTCATGCCGCATTTCTGGATCGGTTCTTCCCTTGTGAGATAAGGGAGATTAAAGCAACCGAGTTTATGAACCCGAAGTAAGAAAAAATGATAGTTCAGGAATATGCCTTGGAGTTCACTCGCTTTTCCAAGTATGCACCTGAGATGGTGACAGATCAGAGAGTCCGAGTGAGTCGGTTCGTGCATGGTATAGTTGACTACTTGGTCAAGAATTGCCGGACCATGATGCTTCATCAGGATATTAACTTTCCTCGGATAGTTCTGTATGCCCAGAAGATGGAGGCGGTACAGGTGAGTGAGAGGGAGAGTGAGGCCAATAGAGCTAGGACTGATAGCTTCAGATTCTCCCAACAGAGACCTAGTAAGCACCGTTAGCAGTCCCACCAGAGATCTTCAGCCCCAGCGCTGTCGGCTATGAGTGTGCATCCAGATCCAGGAGCGACCAGAGGGGTTGGGAATCAGGCTCTAGAGGTTAGGGTGGCAGACCCGCATAGTCCAGCATTTCAGAGTGTGACAAGTGTGGCCAGAGACATACAGGTCAATTCTTAGCAGGTTCAGGTGCTTGTTTTGGGTATGGAAAGCCCGTATATATGCTTAGAGATTTCCCAGCAGCTACACAAGGCCATGATAGGTGACGAGGCCCAACCTCCAGTTCAATAGCCCCACCAGCACGCCCAGCTCAGCAAGGGGCATTTACTAGTGCGGGTGGTGGACAACGCCAAAACAGATTCTATACCCTAGCATCTTGTCAGGAGCAGGAGGTCTCCCCAGATGTAGTCACCGACATGTTACGAGTATTCCACCTTGATGTATACGCATTATTAGATCTAGGGGCTACTTTATCTTTTGTGATGCCCTATGTTACTAGCAGTTTCGGAGTCAGTCCCGAAATTCTATTAGAACCCTTCTCAGTCTCTACTCCAGTTGGTGATTAAGTTATAGCTCGACGGGTATATAGAAATTATCCTGGCACAGTCCTTCAGAAAGTCACCTCAGAAGATTTAGTAGAGCTAGCCATGACTGACTTTGATATTATCTTCGGCATGGATTAGCTACATGCATGTTATGCCTAAGTCAATTGCAGAACCCGTGTAGTAGAGTTCAGATTTCCGGGTGAGCCAGTCCTAGAGTCGAAGGGTAGTTCAGTTGTGCGTGTAGGTCGCTTCATTTCCTACCTTAAGGACAAAATGACGATTTCTAAAGGTTGCGTGTACCATCTAGTTAGGGTTAAGGATGCTACATCCAAAACCCTGACTATCCAGTCAGTTCCTGTAGTGTGTGAGTATCCAAATGTGTTTCCAGATTATTTACTAGGAATCCCGTCTGAGCGGGAGATTGAATTTGGTATTGACCTTCTTCCTGTTACACAACCTATATCTATTCCTCCTTACAGAATGGCTCCAACTGAGCTAAAGGAGTTGAAGGAGCAGTTGAAAAATCTCTTAGACAAGGGTTTCATTAGACCTAGCAAATCCCCATGGGGTGCACCAGTTCTGTTTGTCAGAAAGAAGGATGGTCCCCTTCAGATGTGCATTGATTATCGGCAATTGAACAAAGTTACCATCAAGAACAAGTATCCTCTCCCCAGGATTGATGATTTATTTGACCAGCTTCAGGATGCCAAGTGTTTCCCAAAGATAGACCTCAGATCTAGGTATCATCAGCTCAAAGTTAGAGAGAGTGACATTTCGAAGATAACCTTCAAGACTCGATATAATCACTATGAGTTTGTAGTTATGTATTTTGGACTAACGAATGCTCCTGTAGATTTTATGGATTTGATGAACAGAGTGTTCAAGTCATACTTGGATATGTTCGTGATTGTGTTCATAGATGACATCCTTATATACTCTCGGAGCAAGGAGGAGTTTGCCGCTCATTTGAGGGTGGAGCTACAGACTCTTAAGGATTGGTAGTTGTATGCTACATTTAGTAAATGCGAGTTTTGGTTGAACTCGGTGGCACTTTTGGGTCATGTGGTGTCAGGTGAGGGTGTACAGGTGGACTCTCAAAAGATAGAAACGTAAAGAATTGGCCTAGACTTGTTAGTCCTTCGGATATCAGGAGTTTCTTGGGTTTAGCTGGTTACTATCGGAGATTTTTTGAAAGGTTTTTCTCCATTGCAGCACCGTTGACTAAATTGACCCAAAAGAAAGTGAAGTTTCAATGGTCAAAGGCCTATGAGAAGAGCTTCCAAGAGTTGAAGACTCGACTCACCTCAGCACTGGTGTTGACCCTACCTGAGGGTACCGATGGGTTTGTGGTATATTATGATGCTTCGAGGATCGATCTCGATTGTGTACTCATGCAGCACGATAAAGTTATAGCCTATGCTTCCAGACAGTTGAAAGTCCATAAAAAAATTACTCAACTCATGACCTCGAGTTGGCGACGGTAGTATTTTCCTTGAAGATTTGGAGACACTATATGTACGGGGTCCATGTAGATGTGTTTACGGACCACAAAAACCTACAATACGTGTTTACCTAGAAGGATCTAAATCTACATCAGAGGAGATGATTGGAGCTTCTTAAAGATTATGATATAAGTGTCCTCTATCATCTGAGCAAGGCTAATGTGGTGGAAGAAGCTATTAGCAAGCTTTCCATGGAGAGTGTATCCCATGTAGATGAGGAGAGGAAAGAGTTGGTGAAGGATGTGCATCGGCTTGCACGGCTAGGAGTCCGTCTTGTTGACTCGGACATATGGAGGTGTCATTGTTCAGAATGAGTCAGAATCTTCCTTGGTGACCGAGGTAAAATCTAGACAATACGAGGATCCTATTTTAATAAAGTTAAAGGAAGCCTTTCAGATTCAGAAAGTGGAGGTCTTCTCCCAAAGGGGAGATAGTGTGCTTTGATATCAGAGTCGTTTGTGTGTACCAGGTGTTGATGACCTGAGGGAGCGGATGTTGCATGAGGCTCATGGCTCCAAATATTGTATACATCCAGGTGCCACCAATATGTATAGTGACCTACGGGAAGTCTATTGGTGGAATGACATGAAGAAGGACATAGCAAAGTTTGTGGCTAAGTGTTCGAATTGTCAACAGGTGAAAGTGGAACATCAAAGATCTAGAGGTGTGCTCCAAGAAATAAGTATCCTTACTTGGAAGAGGGAGGAAATAAATATGGACTTCATTACAGGGTTGCCTCGTACTCATCGACAATATGACTCTATTTGGGTGGTTATAGACAGGTTGACTAAGGCAGCTCATTTTCTATCGGTCAAAACTACCAATTCAGTAGAAGATTATGCTAAGTTGTACATTCGGGAGTTAGTTCGATTGCATGGAGATCCCTTGTCCATCATATCAGATAGAGGTACTCAGTTTACCTTTCAGTTTTGGAGATTATTTCAGAAGGGACTCGGTACTCAGGTCAAGCTTAGCATAACATTTCACCCGCAGATAGATGGTCAGGCCGAGCGGACCATTCAGACTCTCGAGAATATGTTGAGAGCGTGTGTGATTGATTTCAAGGGTAGTTGGGATGATCATTTGCCTCTAATTGAGTTTGCATATAATAACAAATACCATTCTAGTATTCAGATGGCTCCGTTTGAGGCTCTTTATGGGCGAAGGTGTAGATCACCTATTGGTTGGTTTGAGGTTGGTGAAGCTACATTGATAGGTCTATATTCGGTTCATGAGGCTATAGATAAGGTTTAAATTATAAGGGAAAGATTGAAGACATCTCAGAGTCGCCAAAAGTCCTAGGCGGATGTGATAAGAAGAGAACATGAGTTTAAAGTCGATGATTGGGTGTTTCTGAAGGTGTCTCCCAAGAAGGAGGTCATGAGGTTCGAAAAAAAGGGGAAACTCAGTCCCCGTTATGTTGGTCCGTACCGGATTGTGAAACAGGTTGGCAAGGTAGTATATGAGTTAGAGTTCCCTCAGAAATTAGCTTCAGTTTATCTAGTTTTTCATGTATCGCTCTTAAAGAATTGTTTTGGTGATTCAGCTTTGGTTGTTCTGGTGGGAAGTGTAGGTGTGAAGGATAGCCTTAGCTATGAGGAGGCTCTGGTGGAAATGCTTGACCGTCAGGTTCAAAAGCTATGAAATGAAGAAGTAGATTTAGTAAAGGTTTTATGGAGTAACCAACATGTTGAGGGAACTACGTGGGAAACTGAAGTACATATGACGGCTAAATACCCGCACCTATTCCCTTTCAGCTCAGTTTCAGCTTGAGGTATCAGTATCCTCCTTAGAACTCTATTCAGTTCTGTGTTTAGTTTATGTGCCCCAGTTTCTTTCATGTCAATGTATGTATGTATGATTTATGAATTCAGTTCAGTCATGTAGTTCAGCTCGAGGTCAGTCACTCCGTTAGTTTCAGCTTAAATGTTCAGTATTTGAGTATGATGATTGCATTTCATAGCTTTTTTAGTATGATTTCCCATATTCAAGGATAAATTTTCCTAAGTGGGAGATATTGTAATACCCCGAAAGCCCTAAGATAAGACCCGAGGGTTTAAACGAAGAAAAAATATTTTCTACATAAGGTTACAGGATGAGTTGTCCAGTGATCCGTTGGGTGCACAATGAGTTGTTAAGTGACTCATGGGGAGGAGGTTGGACTTGGTTGAGTTTTTGAGATTTGGGGGTGACCACGGGTGTGACTACAAGTCGTGTTAAACACAATGATTCATTGTGTTAGCCGTGGTCAAGTGTTGATTGTGGATTGAAGAATTTTTAAGTGTTGGTAATGACTTGGTCACCACGAGTCGTTGGGTACACCACGAGTCGTGATGTCCCTTATGGTGACCCTCAGAAGATAAATTGTAGTGCTGATCATGAGAGGAAAACCACGAGTCATGGTTTGGGGCACGAGTCATCCAGTTCCTCTGGGGATTGGCAGTGTGTTTTTTCCTGCAAATATATTAAGGGTTTTCCCATAATTTCTAAGTTTTTAAGGCCTATACTACGTCGTTTTAAGCGTATAAAAGTGTGTTTTAAGAGGGGTAAGTTTATTCTAAGCCTATTCTCTTCCATGCATGCAAGTCTAGAAGCTCCTAAGGGTGATCAAGCTTAGATTCATCAAGTTCTTTCCCAAATTTCCATTGGGCATTCAAGAGGGTTGTATAATCAGATTTCTCCAGGTTTGTAGGGTTATGAATGTGTGTTTTCATCCACACCCATGCCCAATCTCTCTTCAATTCATGAAACCCTAGTTGATGAATCTATGGGGTTTTAATCCAACATGTGAATTTCCTAAGTATCAATCATCAATCATGGATATGATCTATGCATGTTTCTAATGTTGAATTATGATTAATGGACATATTTTACAATATTTTCAATTATAAATTATATTTTTAGGTTTTATAAATTATAATGCCCATCCATGAAAGTTCATGAAAGTTGAGATCTATGATATATGCATTCAAGCATGACGAGATATATATGATGAAAATATGATTTCGAATTACCTATGTCTATGTTCATGTTTTCGAATGATAAGGTCCATGTCAAACATGTTTAAATATTGGGAAAGCCCATATAATTGAGTATGTTTCATGATTTATCTAAATTTCACGTTATTATCTTACCACATGGATTTTGGAGTCTAGACTCCCACTGTTTTTAGCTTGTGGTATGGTTTGAGCCCAAGGCTCCTCATGTTATGATCTCAGATTTATGCATGTACGTTATGAGTCAACTTCGTCACTAGAAGATGATTCAGCTTCGTTGAAAAATGATGGAGAACATATGCATATTTTTTTGGGAGTAGTATCTAGATTCTTTTGGACCTTCCTTGTGAGCTTCCCCGCCCCCAAGGGGCCTTCAGCTTGATATCGATATCATGGTAGCGTCCTTAGCCCTGACAAGGCTTTGGAAGACTTTGCCCACTTGAATGTGATAGTCGATACCACGTAAGCTCTATCGTTGTAATGTCGGTTATAAGATGAGTATCCCATTGTTCCTCATGATTTTAGTTATGCATGTTCATCAGTCATGACATTATGTTTTCAGCAGGTTTGACCCAATATTTAGTTCTATTAATGATTATCCGTTTTTCAGCTTTGAATCATTCGATTCAATTATGATATTTAGTTATGTACAGATTATGATTTCAGAAAATAGCATGCAAGCCTTACTCTCAGAATCTTATCTTGATTATATTTTCATGATATGCATGATTTATGATTTTATTTATTTAGAGATTTTACTTACCTTATAACTCAGTACATTTTACGTACTGACTGCATACTCTATGTTGTATTATTTTAGGATACAAGCTCGGATATTCAGGCTCAGTCCCGCCATTCGCCAGACTCCCAGTATTAGCATCTTCCAGTCTCAGTTGGTGAGTCCTCATCTTCCGAGGGCCCTTTATCAATTGTAGTTAGTGTTTTCAGTTTCAGACTATAGTGAGTTAGTTGGAGTCTTGTCCCGTCAACTCGTCAGTAGTAGAGGCTTTTCAGACATAGCATGTATTCAGTTTCAGCCTTGTGTTATGTATTCAAATGTTATGATATTTTCAGACTCTAGCTTTATTATACATGTTAGACTTTCACTTAATTATGTTTATTTTAGATATCATGTTCATGCCATGGGTCGACTTGGAGCCTCTCGGGGTTCTTTGTCCCGTGTCTGGATTTGGGCCTATATTCGCATCGTGACAATTCAAGAACTTAAATATTTCTCTACAAGTTTTAGAGATCAAGATGAAGATTCAAGAATAAGCTTCAAGCCCTTGAATTTAAGTACGAATCCAATATCAAATCTATCAAGTTCAAGCTCAAGATCAAGCTCAAAAGCCCTTGAATTTATATTTGAAAGGAAGAATCAAAGGATTAATAAATACTGTAACACTCATATTTGAAATAAAATACTATGATTATTGTGATATTTTTGCGTTTTGATTATTATTTTCTCGAAGCAAAATTTTATTGTCTGTAAATCTGGCACGCCCAGCGGGACAATCTCAACCTCTCATCTCATATTTTCAACCTTCAAGAATTAAAACATCGAAATGGCTTCAGAGAAGATTAACTCCAAATTAACTTCCCCCAAGACTTCTGACTCTATGTTCTTTGCTGATATGGAAAGCATCCTCAGTGTTCCCTTTGAAAGTTTTGGACCCTTCATGAAAAGCAAAGCAATCATGCTAGGATAAAAAGCACCCCAATTATTGTCTGCATTAACTCAGTTTTTGGATCTTCATCAGGATCAAGATGTTTTACCAATGCATAAGAAAGAGGAAGCAGTGTTTCTGAAAAAATTAAGAAGACTCTGGCTCTGGTTGACCTCGCTGGATCTAAGAATTCTACCGCGAAGAGAGATGATGATACTTCAAACAACCTCTCCACTCACACCACATAAGATAAGACAGTCTATGATCAATATGCGTGATAATTTGTGCTATTCTCTTACATCCCCAACAATCATGCAAGCAAGGGTAACTGATGCTTCATGAATGGATGAGCAGCTAGCAAACTTGACAAAGATAATTGAAGGTTTGACCAATTATATGCAGAATCAAGACACTCGTATTGAAAAGTTGATGAACAAAATAGACAGCTTAATGGAAGGAGAATCCATTCATGATCCTAGAAAGGCTCCAAAAGCTCAAGAGACTGAAGCTCCCGCAAATGCATCGCCTTCCAAGGAAATTCTTGTTTCTTCTGAAGGGATTATTCAAGTCCTCTCTCACATATACAAAGCCATACACCATAAGAATCGATAGCCTCAAGATGCCCTCTAGTTAATAACCTCTCAAATTTCAGCAGTTTGAGGGCAAAGTAATATGTTGCACACATTATCAAAATATTTAACAGTGTAGGGACTTATGGAGACTATCTTGTCAAGCAGCTCGTCCGCTTCCTTAAAGGGAATGCTTTTGATTGATACACAGATCTAGAGTTTAATTCTATAGATAATTGTGGGCAACTGGATATAGGAGTTCCTAAATCACTTCTATAGCACAATACGTACTATGAGCATGGTAGAACTCATAAATACTCGCCAGATAAAGGATGAACCAGTTATCAATTTCATCAATTGATGGAGAAATGCAAGTCTGAACTGCAAACATAATCTTATTGAAGCTTCTGGAATAGATATGTGTATCTAAAGGATGCACTAGGGAATTCTCTACATCTTGCAAGGAATTAAGATAAAATTTTCTGAAGAGCTAGCTACTCATGCCCATGACATAGAGTTGAGCACGTTTTCTGATGGAAATAGAGTAATCCTGTTTATGACCTACGCAAAGGAAATGATAAGCAAGAATCCAAGAGATGGAGAAAGTTTGTACCCAAGAGTGACAACAAAGAATTCATGAACGTCGATGTGCGACTAGTGAAGTTTACTACAAAGATGAGCAAGAAGTAGAATGTGAAAACAACTTCCTCTCAAGGAAACTAAAATCGAAAATAACCTAAAAGGATATGCCGGAAAGGGAATACCCCTTCCTCAATTTTGATGTCCTCGAAATTTTTGATGAACTACTTGAGTTAAAACTCATTGAATTTCTATAGATGAAATAACCTAATGAAGATGGAAGGATAAACGACCCAAACTATTGATATTATCATCGGCTTATGGGTTACCCGGTTAAGAAGTGTTTTGTATTCAAGGATAGAGTTATGTAGCTTGATAATAAAGAAGATTGTGCTTGAGGATGATAAGATAAGTTCTAATAAAATATCTATCACTTTTGGCTCTTTCAATCCTGTAACACCCCAAAAGTTCCTTAGGTCAGACCTGAGGCTTACAACAGGAAAATAATACCAGAACCAAACAACAAACCTCAGTACGGTTTGTTGTATGGTCTAATAGATAATTGGAGGTGCTCGTTGTTTCATGACCAGAGAGCTGTCAGAAATTTTCCTAGAACGCACGAGGGGATTTTTACAGACCGTGCCTTAATTGAACTGGTCATTGTCTGTGGTCGTTGAAGCAGATTAAGAGAATTTTGAAGGAAGAATGGGGAAAACCAACGGATGGACCGACGGTCCATTGTTTGTTACCATGACCCAGTGGATGGGTTGTTAGTTTTGCCAGTTTGTTGAAAATTTTGGGCTAAGTTTGGAACCGTTCTAGGTGTATGGATAGACCTGAGCCGATGACTTTATGGAAACAAAGTGTTAATATCAATTATTAAGTATAATAAGTGCATTAGATGTAAATTAAGGTCATAAGGAACCTCTAGCACAAAGTTGAGTTGAGAGCCTCCTTACCGATTAAGTGATCATATGAGTTCTTACAAGGACCAATTTCAAACAACCATAGATCCCATTTTACAAAATGTTTTTGAATTATTTAGAACCTCAAATTTAATCCTTTTGAGTCTTCTTCCCAACTTATCCAACCTTGCACAATTGGAGTTTAGAGTAAAAAATTATGAGTAGTTTAATGAAGTAGCAGCAGGAAAACAACGAACCTCAGAACAGACCGTCCTAGCAACTAACGACCCATCCTGTTGGTCGTTGGAACTGCCAGTTCCAGGTCCTTTTCTGGAAGTTTGGGGGTCTTTTGGTAAACTCCTATTCTTATAACTCCTAAATGACGTTGTTTTACGCTTTCTTGAGGTCAAATTAAATGAATTAACCTAGCCTAAATCCCCACCCTCTCCAAAAGATCGATAGTTGGATTTTCTCTCAAGAAATGAGCTAGGTTTGTTCTTCGACCTATTAAAATCTTCTTGGACTCTTCAAGGAAAGTCAAGGGATCATCAATCCAGGTATGTAGGGCTACGAGCGAAGGGTTTCTTCCACCTTCATGCCCTCTTCAAGTTGTATTCATGATTCTCACTTCCCATGTCCTAACTTTTGGAATTTTAGGATTTAGCTTCTTGTGGGTGAATTCTTTCATGTTCTTCCATGAAATCAGTTTTCTAATGATTAAATTTATTTTCCTATGATTATGAATGCTTGTCCCTTATCAAATCCCTCATGAATCTATGAAATCCAAGTTTCAAGTATGATTTTAAGAACTTTTAGGGTTTTAGCCCAATTTCATGAAATTCTCTATGATGTGTATATGGGTCAAATTCCCTCATGTTACAAAGTATGTTTTATGATCTATAGGCAGATTTTATACCCATTTTGATTATTAATTCATAGTTCTAATTACTTATTAAATTACGCCCAATTATGCAAGCTTCATGAAAAGGCAAGTTATGATTCTATTATGATTTTGATCTTACTAAGTCTAAATTATGATTTATGATTCATGTTATGATTTATCTTCAAGTACTCTTCATGAATTTATGATTATCAAGTATATAAAATTTTATAAGTATGCATGTTTTTCATGATTTATAAATTTATGACTCTTGCCAACTCATGGGCCCTCATTCATGGATAATCATGTATTTCAAATGGGATCCATCATGTTACTATTTATTTGTCCATGAACTTCATGACTGATTTCACGATTACTATACGAGCCCTCACGTGCATGTTTTTGAGAGCAGTGTCTAGCATCGAGTAGACCCGGTGTTCTGGTAAACCCCATGGTCTCAGAACTATATTCCACCATAGGTATATATTATTGATCCCTGTGATATCACCATATTGCACGTCCCCTTTCTTGGCAAGCCGGGGGCGGTCCTGACCACTTGGGCAAAATAGTGGGGCATCATGTAAGCTCTATCATGATGGTGTCGGTTAAGACGAGTCCTCCCATTGTTCCTCATGACTTATGCATGGTTATGTTTATGTTACTTTGGATCAAGTTATGTTTTATAAAATTTTCTCTTATGACTATGATTGTGATTGTATTACCAATGGTTTGAAAATCTTAAGCCCTTATGTTTACATTACGGTATTTACTTTGTGATCATACTGTCCTACTCTTATTAACTCTTATGTATTTTTAAATTTCTGTTTTTACTTACCTTGCATATTCAGTACATTTCAAGTACTGACCGCATACTATATGTTGTATTGTGTCATGATACAGGTTCGAGGGATCAGTCTCAACCGCATCATTAGTCCTGCTTTCTCCTTAGGCCCGTCCTAGCCAGCGTTGGTGAGTCCTCATCCTCCGAGGATATTTAGTTATCCATTGTTATGTTATTTCAGTTCCATACTTTTATCGAGCTAGTTGGAGATGCTTTCCCATCAGTTCATCAGTTATGTTAGAGGCTTTTCTAATAGTATGCAGAAAATCAACTTGTCATTATTGACTCTATTTTAGATTGATATGTGTGTAGACTTCCGCTTAATCATGTTTTATTATATCAGTTTCCACTTATTTTATGCTATTAGCCACTATGTTCATTCCATGGGTCGATTTAGAGTCTCTCGGGGTTCCTTGTCCCGTGTCTCTATCCGGGCCTATGTTTGGGTTGTGACAAATCCGGTCCAGATATGCAACTTTGAAAAGCATGGAGAGGAAGAACCATTGGAGCAAGGTGAAACCCAAGTTGATGAAATCGATGATGAGAGTTGGATTCTGGTGACTAGCCAAAGACACTGCAAAGAAAGTCCACAAAAGGAATCATCTAAAGTACCAACTAGGAAAAAGATGGTGAGAAGACCAAGAAAGAAAAAACCAGCTAAGCATTCAAAGAAGGCAAGAATTGAGGTGCAGTACCACCAGAAATTATGACGTTCTATGACTTTGGAGGAATTCCTACCAAGTGAGTTCTACACAAATATTTCTTGAAACAACATGGAGGCATCATGCTTCAATATCAATGAAGAAACAAAGAATGAAAGTCTATCAATATTGCCTTCATCATCACTGAAAAAGCTTTCTAAGCCCTCTTTCCAAGAAGTTCAAGTATGTGAACCAAAAATCACATTTATAGATGACGATCTTATACTTGGTGAAACAATGTATAATCATCCTTTGTATACGAGGTGTCACATGCTCGAAAAGAGGATAAATAGAATCTTGATATATGATGGATCCAGTGTCATCATTCATTCTATTCGCATTATGAAGGAGCTCTGCATCTCACTTAAAGAACTTTCTGAAAGTTGTTTGATGATTTAAAGATTCAATGG
>JACEIK010003867.1:33627-58189 GCA_018107945.1 Datura stramonium
GCCGACCCCTCGTGATCCCAGCCAGCGCAGAGTCATCAGCTCCTGTCATCTGGAGCTTGATATTCAGAGGTCTATTCTATTTTCTTTTGTTGTATAGTACCGGTAGGTCAGGGCCCTGTCCCGACCATCTTATCAGTATTCTTAGAGGCTTGCAGGCTGTATATATTTCCCTGTGGTTAGCTGTGCCGGTCGTGTGTGGCCATGCGTATGTTTTAGCTGTGTATGTTGGCCACGTGGGGCCTTATTCAGTATATAGTTGGTGACCTTGCCGATCAAAAAGTAGTTTAGTTCCTGGTTCAGTCCCTCAGTGAAACATTGTCAGCATTATCGCCTTGTCAGCCCGCTTAGGTCCCCCCTACATGAATGGGGTTCTGGTTAGCTGATGTTATAGTATAGGTGGCTATATGCCTAGCCGACCGGGGGCTGTATTTAGAGCCGCTATATAACCCGTTGATTCCGTGAATCAGAGTTAGAGCCATCCAGGCACTAGAAGTGCTTAGGCTCAGTAGTCTAGCAGTTCAAGTCCTAGTAGGGCACCAGGTGGCAGTCATACCCCCCCTCAAGGCGGGGCATGACAGGATACCCCTGTGGAACTAGGCGTGCTGGAGCTTCTACTGACCTGGTAATTTATGCACGACCTCCGTCATCATCCTGTCTAGCAAGTGGACATGCTCGGTGCATGTGGTCGATCCATCGCATCCATATAAGATATCTGAGATGAGCAAGCACTCCCCGGCATGACTCTTGCCACACTCTTCGCAAGCTGGAAAGGTGTGCTCTACCTATATGTCCCTCTGATCCCTCAAACCTGAGGCCCTGCTCCTCTAATCACCGTTGGGTTTGGATGGAACACTGGCTGATGATGGTGCTGGAGCTAGTGGCCTCTGCTGAATCCGAGGGTAGTGACCACCGTTGGATCTCTATTGAGTAAACCCATAGCTATCTCTCTGGGCCTTTTTGGCCTCTCTCTCCCTTATATGCGCCGCCTCCATTTGCTGGTTATACAAGACTATCCAAGGGAAATCCATATCCTGGTTGAGAATAGCTGTCCTGCAATCTTTTTCCAAGTAGTTCGCCACCCCATGAACGAACCTGCTAACTCGCGCCCTCTGATCAACCACTAACTATGGGGCATACTTTGATAATCGAGTGAACTCAAGGGCAGACTCTCGTACCATCATTCTCCCCTGTTTAAGATTCACGAACTTTGTTGTCTTAAACTCCCTCATCTCACGAGGGAAGAATCGATCTAGAATGAAACATGGAACTCCTCCCAAGTGACAGGGCCTGCTACGGAGGCCCTACTATCATTCCATTGTTGAAACCAGATGTGTGCGACCCATTTCAACTTATATGAGGCCAACTCAGCACACTCAACCCCATTCACCCCCATGACTTGGGTGATATTCACAATCTCATCAATAAACTCATGCGGGTCCTCACCTACTTTTGACCTGAGGAACTCTAGCGGGTTCATTCTCAAGAAATCTCTGACTCAAGCTACCGCCACATTTCCATTTTGCGGAATATGCGCCACTTCCTTCTAGTTGACTTGTGTGGTCAAGCCCTGCACTAACATCTGAATAGCTTCCCGAAACTCAACATGGGCATCTGGGTCCGATGCATGGTGCTCCAGGACTAGTGGGGCTTGTTGGTGCCCGTCTCCGTTGCCCTCCTCGTGGCCATTTCCATTTCCATTCCTCGTACCATTTACTATGTGGGGAGCCATGATTCTACAATCGCGAATAGCATGAGTTAGAAGGATAGGGAGATTATTCCTCGCATGACATAGATCATGAAAGAAGGGAATATTTCCTAAACGTTTCGTAGCCTCTACGTCATAAGTGTGGCGTGCTTTACACCCATGAAAAAGACTCTACTTAACGCAGCTTTCAGACACCCTAGGACACTTCAAACCTATTGCTCTGATACCATGTTTTTCACGACCCAAACGTAGACCCAGATATCAACACGGGACAAGGAGCCTCGAGAGACTCCAAGTCACCCCATGGCAAGAACATACATCTAACTCAATATTAATAAAGTGGAATACTCACCATAACGACATAACAGAAGCATAACCATGACATAACATAGAAAGAGAAACGCACTTCATACATGATAGCTAAATACTAACATAGTCTGAAAGCCTCTAACATATAAGATGGGTTGATGGGACAACACCTCCAACTAACTCAACAAGTCGAGAAATTAAATGTAAAGAGATAACTGATCTGAAAGGTCCTCGGAGAATGAGAATTCACCAATGAGCTAGATGCTAACCCCGAGAACGAGCTAATGACGGTAATGGGTCGGAAGATGGGAGCCTGTATCATGAAACGATATAGTATAGAGTATGCGGTTAGTACGTGGAATGTACTGAGTATAAAGGGTAAGTAAAATGGACATTTCAATTACATAAAAGCTCATAAGAGATAATAAGAGTGGGACAACATGCTCATAACATAAATATTATAGTGCAACATAAGGCTCAAGGATTTCAAAACATTTGTATTTCATTCATTATCATAGTCATAAGGGAAACTTTATAAATCATAACTTGAGCCAAAATATCATAAATGTAGCAATGCATAAAAACATGCAGAACAATGGGAGGACTCATCATAATCGACACCATCATGGTAGAGCCTTACATGATGCCCCAACTATCTTGCTCAAGTGGGCAGAACCGTCCTTGGCTTGCTAATCAAGGGACGTGCATTATGAGATATCACGAAAAAGGGGATTTATTAACATTGTAATGTATCAACATGAACCTACGGCGGAACGTAGTTATGAGACACTAGCATAGTCCTTAGAATGCCGAGCTACTTGGTGTTAGACACTGCTCCCAAAAATATGCACATTAGGCTCATACGTAAATCATAAACATCATTCATGAGATTCATGGCTAAATAAACATTAGCATCGTTAATCCCCATCTACATACATGTTTAGCAACGAATCAAGGGCCCATGAATCGACCAACGTCATAAATCGATCTATCATGAAATCCATTTCATAAATCATAAATCATACTTGAACATATATGCATTACCCAGCACTTTAACATGCTTGAAAATACTAAATTCACTTGAAAACATGATTATAAACATGGGTAACTTGAAAACATGCTTTTCATCATAAGTACGTCATCATATATGAGAATTCAATGTAAATATTAATTTTCATGAACTTCTCATAAATGTAATTTAAATTTAAAAATCTTGAAACATGATTTTAATGAAAAACAACGTAAACCTTCCTCATGAATCATAATTCAATAGTAGAAATATATTTAAATCATACCGAGGTAGAGAATTAGGAATTTCATTCATCGGATTAAAACCTTATAGAATCAACAAAGGAATTTCATGATTTTTAGAGGGATTGGGCATGGGTGTGAATGGATACACCCATTAATAACCCTACATACCTGGGAAAGATCAGATTTTATAACTCCTTGAAAGCCAAATGAAGGATCAAAGGAAAACTTGAAGAACTCTCACTCGATCACCTCCTAAACTCCTTAAATATGCATGCATGGATATTAATGATCCTAGGGTAGATTTTCCCCTCATAAAACACTGCATTTTGAGCCTTAAATGACATAGTTTAGGACCCTAGGACTTAGGAATGATGAAAATACCCTTAATGAATTTCCTGAAAATTCTGCACTGGAAGTGACAACGACCAACCTAACGGGTGGTGCTTAGATACCACGACTCATGGTATCTATCCATTGTGTCCACTACCCAACTTCACTTTCTCAGATTCAATCCCATGACTCGACAGGATGAGTCGTTGCATCAGACGACGGTCTGTTGTGTCCTCCATTGCTCCCCCCTAACCACCTGCATTTGGCCTTCCCACGAGCCACACCACGACTCGTGCCTCCTTCCAACAAGTCGTGGTTTCCATACATTACCTCGACTGGAGGTTCTCATACACCTTCCCATGGTTGCTCACCACGATTCGTTACTGCTCACAACAAGTCATCCTATAACTCGTTACTTCCTCCTAGGCTACGGACCAGCCTCACCATGACCACTAGTCATGATTGGTGACATCAAAACACCGGTCGTTACGTGACCCGTTACTTCCAACTATAACCTGGCTGAACCTCACCACAGACACTTCCCACTGATTGATTGGACCAACGATCTGTTACATGACCCGTTCTGTGGGAATTTCCCAAATTGTACCAACTTCCATTTTATAAATCCCGGGCCTCGTCTTAGGAACTTCCGGGGTATTACACCTGGCTATCCAGGAAATTTGCCTCCTCCTCAGAATTAGGGTGATCTTCCCCCAACTCCAGTCCTAGTGTACCCACTACATTTACCTTCTTGGCTCCAGCTTCCATAATGTGCTTTGTAAGCAAATCCAATGTTGCGCGCATATGAGCCAACTTCTAGTTGCGTTTTTATTAATTCCTTCGTTGGTCTGTAGTAAAACCAATAGCATATGTACTGGCCGCTGCATCTACCTCCCGGGTACGCCATGCCCTATTTGTTTGTGTCACACTGTCAAGGATAGTAGAAGCATTCTCCCAGGTGTGACTCATCAATGCTCCTCCCACCAGTGTGTCTAGTACAACTTTTGTGCTATTGTTTAATGAACTGTAGAAAATATCCAATAAATTGTCATCTGGTATTTTATGGTCTTGGCACTTTGTCAGCTTCTTCTTGAACCTCACTAGGTTTCGTGAAGTGCCTCAATTTTAAGTTGTTGGAAATTATAAATTTCATCCTTAAGCTGAAACATTCTGGAGGGGGGAAGAATATCTCTAAAAAGGCTTGCTTGAGTTCCCTCCATTTGGTTATGGTGTCATTGGGAAACTCTGATAACCGTAAGGTGGCTTCCCCTGAAAGAGAAAAAGGGAAAAGTTTTAGTCTGATGGCATCTTGGCTTATTCTAGGCAACCTATACGCCTTGCATATTCCAACGAAGTTCATCAAGTGCAGGTTGGCTTCATCTGCCGTGTGACCATTGAACAGCCCTATCATGTTTAACAGATGAATCATGGTGATCGTAATGTAATATTTGGCACCAGCGGGCAGTGATGGTGGTACAATTGCTTCAGTTGACCCAACTTCATCAATGTCTAGGTCCTTATCTTTGTAGAAATGAGGGACAAATCTATGACCTCTATTGCCTTGCCCATGTCGACTAACGTTAACAAACTCATCTCTGGTATCCTCCGCATCCTAAAGTGCAGCTTGCCAAGCTAGCTTTGCTTCCCTAGCTTGTTCAACTATACGGACATCTCTCTATTCCTAGTTTTCAATTCTTCGTAGTGTTCGTTCAATTTTGGGGTTAAACAGAATCAAGGGATTCCACTACTCCGAGTGCTTGGCATTCACAGGGAAACAACATGTGGGTATCCCAAACAAAAAGAAAACGTAATTCAGGAAATAACTACCAAAAGTCAAATACAAGCAATTAATCTAGTCTTAGTCGTATTCCCCGGCAACGACGCCACTTTTTGATAATGCTCAAACTCACACCTTCTGCTGAAGTATGAAGTGGACGTTGTCAATAAAGAACCCAACAAAGAGGTTAGGGTCGAACTCACAGGGAGTATGGAAGATCTATACTAATGCTGGTAAGTGAACTTGTAGGTTAGTTATTCAAATTTGGGGGTTTCAAGAAAATAATAATTAAAGCAANGTTTGTGTTCCCCATAGGTTCATAACTGCTTTGGATATACACACGTGATTAATACCAATGCTTACTTGTAGAACAGATAACTAGGGTTTATCCAAACGATTGGTTCGTCCCTATTGGATGACTATACTCAACCACCGGGTCATTTCACATGAGCAATTTCAATTTAACCGTTATCAATATGTCCCACATTTAACTATCCTGATACCATAGCTCAAGTTAATACAATGATCATCAAGATCAAGGCTTTGTTTTAATTCTTTTTTCCTAATCTCTACCTCTCTAGGCTCAAGCAAGTAAAGAATTCAGGCAAGTTTTAATATTTTACATTGTTAAGAAACATTTAAGCATGAAGAGAATACAATAAAAGCATTTTGCATTGGTTTTGAATCACTTTTGTGTATCCCTAGCTCGTTAATCCACCATTGTTCCCAGAACCCTAGCTATGGAGGTTTTAGATTCTCATAGTTGCAAGGTTGTGATATGCACTCATCATTAAACACATAATTCAATACTTACAATTGTAGATTACAGAAAAGCTTCTTTGGTTATATCAGAAAAACCTCAAGAACAATTCACAAAGATCAAGAAAGAAATCAAGAAAAGGTTGATCATAAGTCAATCAACTCAATTCTATATTTTTCCTCGTTCTGTCTGATTCTCTAACTACCTCTAACGTTCTCTTCTGAAAATAAAACATAAAAAGTATTTATATAGAAATAAGAATCCTTTTCCTAAGGTAAAGGGGTGATTTTCAGTAACTGGTGCTGCCTGAGCCATGATTGATCATACGACCCATAGTTGATTGTACAGTTCGTACCTGTTATCCGTAAGTCCTTTGGTTTACATAAAGTTGGCTATGTGTTGGGCCTTGGTATGACTCGTACATGCTTCCTATAAGTCATATTTTACTTCCGTGGCTTGACTCTGAGAACTCTGAATTTTTCTAAAGTTTGTCAGGAGTGTGATTGTATGACTCGTATTTCTCCGCCACGACTCGTATTGTCTGTCCGTATCAGGAGTCTGCCTTTGTGAAATTTTTCTCTGAATATTTCCATGACCTAGTGTTATGGCTCGTACCAGTTCTGTATGGCTCATATTGACAGTCATAGGTTGCATTCTTCACAATCCAGCCATCTGAACGTTTCACGGTTCTCAGTACAGCTCGTGCCATCAACGTACGGCTCGTACTGAGACTGTGACTTTAGCTCATTTTCTGCACTTTCAGGCCTCTTTTGCACATTCTTGCTCCAACACTTATTTGTCCTGTAATCAAAGAACAAGTGCCTTATATCCATATAAACACTAAGTTCATGCTATTCTCTTAGGTTAGAGTGTTTAAAGTGCTGTAAACTCCCAAAACATCAGCAGGTATGTGGGACTTCAACAAGGATCTCCGTTCGTCCTTGTGTCCCAATATTTATACTAAAACCCTAATTCCTTAATTTCTATAAAAGCATGTTCTAGGGTTTCACTTTAAGCATGAATTCTTATATGTCTTCTATGGATTTTAAGAACCATCATGATTATTAACCGTGTATGTTTACGAAATTACCTTCAAGTTCTCAAATTATGTTCATGATATGGAAATAGCATGATTATAGAATTTTCCCCATGACTTAATGTAAATTTAGAAATGGTGTTTCATGAAATATTCGCATGCTTTTACCATTCTCTCAGTATAAATGTTTAAAGAATGAGTCGATCATATGGGTTTTCGTAAGTCTAGAACATATTTTTTAGTATATGTGTTCAACATGATTAGAACCTATGGGCTTTGGTGAATATGATGTGTGTACATGTTTTCACAATGATTTCGAGTTGATAGGACAAGACCCCAACTAACTCAATATAGCTTAAACTGAAAATAAATGGAGGAAATACGACTAAGTCTAGTTCTCGGGAGATGAGGAATCACCAACAACGTAATGTGCAAACTCTGAAGACTAACTATGAACGAGGCTGAGCCTGAGAGACGGGTCCTGTATCATGAAATGATACAACATAGAGTATGCAGTTAGTACGTGGAATGTACCTAGTATGCAGGGTAAGTAAAACCGCTCAAATAAGTAAAATCATTTAAAGACATGCATAATGTAAAATATGAACAATAAGGATCTGAGAGTAGGGCTTGCATGCATTCTTTCTGAAATCATGATCTCATCATACATATCATAAAATCATAACTAAATCGATTGAATCAAAGCTGAAATTTGGTAGAAATGAGTAAAACTGAACAATGAGTCAAACCTACTTTAGAACATATATACATATATAAATCTCACGAATGGTGAACATGCATAACTGAAATCATGAGGAATAATGGGAGACTCATCTTTTTACCGACATACCACGATAGAGCTTACGTGGTCCAAACTATCACACCTAAGTGGGTAGAGCCATCCAAAGCCTTGCCAGGGCTAAGGACAATACCATGACATTGGTATCAAGCTCGAGGCCCAATAGGGCAGGGGGTAGCTCACAAGGAAGGTCCCGAAGTTGTATATATATAAGTATAAACCTACTTCTGAGGCATAGGGTGATCGACTCTTAGCCTACTCGGTGCTAGACACTACTCCCAAAAACATGCATATGCTCTACATTGATTTTCAACGAAGATAAACATCACCTATTGACGAAGCTCAATCATCAAATACATCTGAAATCTTAAATCATGCATATAAGAAGCTTTCACTTAAACCATATCACAAGATAAAAGATAATTGAGAGTCTTTGCTCCAAAACCATGTGGTAAGCTTAATTCGGAAAAATCATAAATCATACTTGAACATGTTGGCATTGTCCAATACTTTAACATGCTTGAAAACACTCAATTCACATCAAAAACATGATTATAACCATGGACAACTTGAAAACATGCTTTTCATCATAATCATACATTCATCACAAATCTCATCTTTCATGAACTTTTGATGGGCTTTTAAACTCATAAGACTTGAAGCATGATTTTGAATGAAAACAATATAAAACTTTCCCATGCTTCATAATTCAATAGTAGAAACATAACTACATCATACCCATGTCAAGAATTTGGAAATTTCATGCATTGGATAAAACCCCATAGATTTGACATAGGAAATTCATGATTTAGAGAGGCATTGGGCATGGGTGTGAAAGGATTCACTCACTCATAACCCTACATACCTGATTGAGGATGAATCATAGACTTCTCTAATTGCCCAAGAGGAATTGAAAAGAATTTGAAGAAGAACAAGCTTGATCGCCCCCCCTCTAACCTTTTATCTTTGCATGCATGAATGAATATGTCCTAAAATGAACTTAAGACTCTTAAAAGATATCATTCATAACTTAAAACGACATAGTTTATGCCTTAGGATCTTTAGAATTATGGAAAAGACCACACTATATTCGCAGAAAATAACTGCCAGTTAGTCCCCCCGAGGGACCAACGACTTGTCACCTTGGGCCACGACTCGTGGCATGATCCGTGAAGTACACTGTTTATCAAGTCATCTGAGCCCGTCACAGTTGACATCATGATACGTTGCTAGTGACCACAACTCGTGGTCACCACCCGTCACGTACACTGCCATGGATTGTTATATTTTACTTCACCATGCTGCTCACGACCCTCCCCACGATCGTGGTGACTGACTATGACTCATGGGGTCCTTCCGTTAGGTACACTTCCTTTTCCTTCTCTTTTCTCAATCAC
Source organism: Datura stramonium (assembly GCA_018107945.1). Lineage (NCBI taxonomy): Eukaryota > Viridiplantae > Streptophyta > Magnoliopsida > Solanales > Solanaceae > Datura > Datura stramonium. Next base: position 42,995 of record JACEIK010003867.1, read on the forward strand.
CACTCCCCACGACTGACCTAACGAGTCGTGGGGCCTGACCACGACTAGTGGTCACGTTTGGGGATTTCATTTCTCAAATTTCAAACCCCACTCTTGAGCCTCACCACGAGCGACATCGTGACTCGTGGGATTCACTCACGGATCACCTCACGATCAGTTCTGTGCCTGATGCTAGTTTTTAAACTTTTCTCCGTTTCAACTCCCGAGTCTAATCTTTGGGCTTCCGGGGTATAACAATATCTCCCCCTTTGGACAATCATCCTCGAATGTTGGAATACATAAAGAAAAGTATAGAAATGCAACCATCATATTCAAATACTAATCGTTTAAGCCGAAACCTGATGGAGTCACTACCTCCGATTCAAACTACATAGCTGAACTGAATTCACGAATCATACATACATATGTATACATAAAGAAACTTGGGCATATGAACTTAACATGAAAACTAAGTAGAGTTTGAGAGTAAAACTGATACCTAAAGCTGGAACTAAGCTGGTAAAGAATAAACGTGGGTATCTAGCCATCATATCCGCTTCGGCTTCCCACGTAGCTCCCTCAACATGTTGTTCCCCCATAACACTTTGACTGAAGCTACTTCCTTGTTCCTTAGCCTTCAAACCTGATGATCCAGTATATCTACCAGAACCTCCTCACAACTAAGGCTATCTTTCACACAAACACTGTCCACCAGGACAACTAGAGTTTGATCACCCAAACACTTCTTTCAGAGCGACACATGGAATACAGGATGCATAGAAGCTAATTCTGAGGGCAACTCTAACTCATATGCCACCTTGCCAACCGTTTTACGATCTGATATTTCCCAATATAACGAGGGCTGAATTTTCCTTTCTTTTCAAACCGCATCACTCCCTTCATGGGAGATACCTTTAGAAACACCCAATAATCCACCTCGAATTCTAATTCTCTCCTTCTCACATCGGCATAGGACTTTTGGCGACTTTGAGCTATTTCCAACATGTCCCATATGAGATGAACCTTTTCCATAGCCTCATGGACTAAATCTGGTCCTATCATTGCTGCATCACCGACCTCGAACCACCCAATGGGCGACCTACATCTCCTCCTATAGAGAGCCTCAAATGGAGCCATCTGAATACTGGAATGGTAGCTTTTATTGTATGAAAACTCGATAAGAGGCAAATGATCATCCCAACTACCTTTGAAGTCAATTAAGCATGCTCTCAACATATCCTCGAGAGTTTTAATTGTCCGCTCCGCTTGACCATCCGTTTGTGGGTGAAATATTGTGTTGAGCTTAACCTGAATACCTAGTCCTTTTTAAAATGACCTCCAAAACTGAGGGGTAAATTGGGTACCTCTATCTGAAATGATGGATAAGGGAACTTCGTGCAATTGAACTAGCTCCCAGATATATAGTTTAGCATAATCCTCTGTCGAATCCATGGTCTTGATCGGTAGAAAATGAGCGGCCTTGATCAACCTATCTACCACAACCCAAATGGAGTCATATTTTTGACGAGTACGAGGCAAACCCGTGACGAAGTCCATATTGATTTCTTCCCACTTCCATGTAGGAATGCTAATATCTTGAAGCACATCTCCTGGTCTCTGGTGTTCAACCTTTACTTGATGATAGTTTGGACACTTTTCTACAAATTCTGTTATGTCCTTCTTCATGCCATTCCACCAATAGACTTCTTCTAAATCACGGTACATCTTGGTGGAACCTGGATGGATAGAATACCTAGATCCATGAGGCCTCGTGCAGCATCTGACTCCTCAAATCATCGACATCTAAAACACATAAACGACCCTGATACTGACGCACACATCTCCCCTTTGGAGAGGACTGCTACCTTCTTATTCTGAGTGGCTTCCTTTAACTTTACCAAAATCGGGTCCTCATCTTGCCTAGCTTTTACATCAGTCACCAAAGACGATTCTGATCCGTTCGAAACAACAATACCACCATCGGTCGAGTCAAAGAACCTAACTCTAACCTTTTGAGTCAACGCACATCCTTCACCAGCTCTTTCTTGCCCTCATCTGTATGGGACACACTCTCCATAGAGAGTCTACTAAGTGAATCCGCTACTACATTAGCCTTACCCGGATGGTAAAGGATACTCATATCATAGTCCTTGGGTAGCTCCAACCATCTCCTTTGCCGAAGATTGAGATCTTTCTGCATGAACATATATTGTAAGCTCTTATGGTCCATAAACATATCCACATAGACCCCACAAATAATGTCACCATATCTTCAAGGCGAATACCACCGCAGCCAATTCAAGATCATGGGTCGAGTAATTCTTCTCATGAACTTTTAGCTGTCTGGAAGCATATGCTATAACTTTCCTGTGTTGCATCAATATACACCCAATTCTGATCCTTGAAGCATCACAATACACCATAAACCCATCGGTACCCTCCGGTAGAGTCAACACTAGTGCTGAAGTAAGTCGGGTCTTCAACTCTTGGAGGCTCTTCTCACAAGCCTCTGACCATTGGAACTTCACCTTCTTCTAGGTCAATTAGGGCAAGAGAGCAGCAATAGATGAGAAACCTTCCATAAATCTTCAATAGTAGCTAGCTAAACCCAAGAAGCTCCAAATATTTGAAGGGTTCATTGGTCTAGGTTAATTCTTTACCGCTTGTATTTTCGAAGAATCCACCTTTATACCTTCACTTGATACCACATGGCCCAAAACGCCATGGAGTTCAACCAAAACTTGCACTTGCTTAATTTGTCATATAGTTGGCGATCCTTGAGAATCTGAAGCACTATTCTCAAATGAGTGGCACATTCCTCCTCTCTTTGAGAGTATATAAAGATGACTTCAATAAGCACAATCATGAACATATCCAAGTATGGCTTGAACACCCTATTCATCAAGTACATACAAGATGCAGGAGAATTCGTTAGTCCAAAAGACATAATTACAAACTCATAATAACCATACCGCATCCTAAAGGTTGTCTTCGAATGTCGCTCTCCTAAACCCTAAGCTGATGGTACCCGGATTTGAGATCTATCTTCGAGAAACACTTAGCACCCTGAAGATGGTCAAATAAATCATCAATCTTGGGTAGAGGATACCTGTTATTGACGGTGACCTTATTTAATTGCTGGTAATCAATGCACATGCGAAGAGAACTATCCTTTTTTCGGAGAAAGAGAACTGGTGCACCCCAAGGGGACTTTCTCGGTCTAACAGCTCCTTCAACTGTTCCTTCAACTCCTTTAGCTCAGACGGATCCATTCTGTAGGGAGGAATAGATATAGGCTGCGTGTTAGGAAGAAGGTCAATACCAAAATCAATCTCCCTCTCGGGAAGGACTCCTAGTAAATCATCAAGAAAGACCACTGGATACTCACATACTACTAGGATAGACTGGATAGTCGGGTTCTCGGACTTTGCATCCTTAACCCTAGCTAGGTGGTACACACAACCCTTAGAAATCATGTTTCTGGCCTTTAGGTAGGAACTGAAATAACCTACAGGCACATCTGAACTACCCTTCTATTCTAAGACTGGCTCACCCGAAAATCTGAACTCTACTACCCGGGTTTTACAATTAACTGAGGCATAACATGGAAATAGCCAATCCATGCCGAGGATATCATCAAAATCGGTCATGGATAACTCTATAAAATCTGCTGAGGTGACTTTCTAAAGGAGTGAGACCAGGCAACCTCTATACACCCGTCTAGCTATCACTGAGTCACCTACTGGAGTAGAGACTGAGAAGGATTCTAACAAGACTTCGGGAATAACTCCGAAGCTACTAGCCACATAAGGTGTCACAAAAGACAAGGTTGCCCCCAGATCTAACAAAGCATCAACATCAAGATGGAAAACTCATAACATACCAATGACTACATTCGGGGAGACCTGCTGCTCTTGGCGAGATGCTAAGCATAGAATCTATTTTGGCGCTGACCGCCACCAGTGCAGGTAGATGCGCCTTGATGTTTTGAGCGTGCGAGTGGGACTGCTGAACTAGAAGCTGGGCCTCGGCCTCCATCATGATTCTATATCGCTGTTGGGCAATCTCTGAGCATGTGTATGGGCTTCCACACCCGAACAAGCACCTGAACCTGCTAAGCAGTGGCCCGTGTGCCCCCGACCACATCTGCAGGTCTGCTGCTCTGGCCCCTCGAGCTTAATGCTCGCCCCATATGATAGTGCCTAGCCTTGGATGGCACACTCAATGTTGAAGATGCTTGGGCTGAAGATCTCTGGTGGGTTTGTTGACAGTGCCCACCACCTGACCTCGGTTGAGAGAATCTATAGTTATCGGTCCTGGCCCTCTTGGCCTCTCACTCCTTCATATGGGTCTCCTCTATTTGCTAGGCGTACAAAACTATCTGAGGGAAATCCAAATCCTAATGGAGCATGGTGATCCTTCAATCCTTGTCTAAATAGCTCGCCACTCCATGAATGAACCTGCTCACCCGCGCCCTCTTATCGCCACTAACTCTAAGGCGTATTTCGATAGGCGAGTTAACTCTAGAGCGTAGTCCTACATAGTCATCCTACCTTGCATTAAATTTACGAACTCAGCTACCTTAATCTCTCTCATCTCACGAGGGAAGAACCGATCTAAGAATGCAACATTGAACTCCTCCCAAGTGACCAAGCCTGCTCTGACAGTGCTGCTATCTTTCCATTGACGAAACTAGATGTGTGCTACGTCTTTTAGATGATATGAGGCAAACTCTACACACTCAACTCCATTCACCCCCATGACTTGGGTGATCTTCACCAATCTCATCTAGGAACTCATGCGGGTCCTCGTCTACTTTTGACCCGAGGAACTCTGGCGGGTTCATTCTAAAGAATCCCTGACCGGAGCCGCTGCCGCATTGCCATTTTGCGGGACATGCGCAACTTCCTGCTGATTTACCTGAGAGGTTAAGGCCTGCGCGAGCATCTGAATAGCTACCCAAAACTTAGCATGGGCAACCGGCTCCGGTGCATGGTGCTCCTGAACTGGTGGGGCCTGCTAGTGCCCGTTTCCATTGCCATCCTCGTGGTTGTCTCCATTCCCTTTCCTTCTACCATTTAATCATTGGTGAGCCATGATTCTACAATCAAAAATAGCACAAATTAGAAGGATAGGGAGACATTTCATCACATGACATAGATCATGAAAGAAGGGAACATTTCCTAAACATCTCGTAGCCTGTTCGTCATAAGTGTGGCACACTTCACACCCATGAAAAAAACTCTACTCAATGCGTCTTTCAGAAACCCTAGGACACTTCAAACCTATGGCTCTAATACCAAGTTTGTCACGACCCGAACGGAGGCTCGGATCGCAACACGGGACTAGGAGCTTGAAAGACCCCAAGTCAACCCATGGCATAAGCATTCATCTAATGTAATTAATAAAACTGAAGAATCAACATAATAACCTTAGTGGAAGTCTAAATAAAACTTAACAACAGAATACACAATCTGAAGCTGAATACATCCTGTCACGACCCGAACGGAGGCCCAGATCATAACATAGGACAAGGAGCCCCGAGAGACCCCAAGTCGACCTATGGCATAAGCATACATCTAACTTAATTAAGAATTGAATAACCAACAGTACAAAAATAGTTAAAGTTTAACTTGAATATAACATCAGAATATAAAATCCGAAGCTGAATACATACATATGTCTGAATAGCCTCTAAACATGATTAGTTGATGAGATGAGACCCCAACTAACTTAACAAGCTAAAACTGAATACATAAAGAAAAGCTGAATAGTCTAGTCCTCGAAAGATAAGGGCTCACCAACAAGGCAACGCTAACTCTGACAGGATGACTAAGAGCGGGGCTGAAGCTGAGAACCGGGTTCTGTATCATGAAACGATACAACATAGAAAGTATATGGTCAGTACGTGGAATGTACTGAGTATGCAAGGTAAGTAAAACCGCTAATGTAAGTAAAAATCATTTAAAGACAATGCATTAATTAAAACATAAACATTAGTAAACTGAGAGTAGAGCTTACATGCATTCTTTCTGAAATCATGATCTCTTCATAACATGACATAACATAACTTCATAACATCATATCTGAATCGATTGACGCAAAGCTGAATTCTGACATTTATAAGTAAAAGTTGAACATTGAGTCAAACCTGCTTTAAAACATGCATTTACATAAATCTCATAAGTAATGAAAATGCATATCTGAAATCATGAAAAACAATTAGAGACTCGTCTTTTAACCGACATACTGCGATAGAGCTTACGTGGTCGCGACTATTACACTCAAGTTGGTAGAGCCGCCCAAAGCCTTGGCAGGGCTAAGGATGCTACCATGATATCGATATCAAGCTCATGGGCCATTAGGGCTAGGGATAGCGCACAAGGGAGGTCCCAATTAGTATATAATAGTATCAACCTACGTTGGTGCATAGTTCTGAGGAATAGGGTGATCGGCCCTTAGCCTACTCGGTGCTAGACACTACTCCCAAAAACATGCATATGCTCTACATCGTATATAAAGAAGCTCAACATCGTCTATTGATGAAGCTCAATGATCAAATACATCCCATATATGAAATCATGCACATGAGAAGCACTAGTTTAGAACATACCACAAGCTGAAAATATAAAATTTGGAGTCTTCGCTCCAAAATAATGTGGTAAGCTTAATTCATGAAAATCATCCATCATACTTAAAAGGTGGGCATTGCCCAAGGATTTACCATACTTAGAAGTACTCAATTCTCATCGAAAACATAATTATAAACATGGGTAGTTTCAAATCATGCTTTTCATCATAATATCTCATCATTATCACATATACATCACAAATCTCACTTTTAATAAACATCTCGTCAATGGGCTTTAAAATTCATAAGACTAGAAACATGACTGTTAATGGAAATCATTGTAAAAATTGCCCATGCTTCATAATTCAATAATAGAATCATAATCAATTCTTACCCATGTGTAGAAATAGATAATTCATGCATTTGGGTAAAAACCCCATAGATAAATCATGGAACTTCATACTTTTTAGAGAAGGATTGGGTATGGGTGTGGATGAAACCACCCATTCATTACCCTACATACCTGTTGGAGGCTGAATCTTACTCTCCCTTCAATTCCCAAAAGAAAATTAAAGGATAAAACCTTGAATCACCCTTGATCACCTCTCTATCACTCTTTTATTCTTTTGGATGCATGAATGAAGACTTTAGGATAGTTTCCCCCTCTTAAACCCACCTTTCATAGCTTAAAACGACCTAGTTAAGGACTCTAGAGTGTAGGAATTACGAAAAGACCCTTACTTAAATCATAGGGTTTTGCTGACTGCCACTCCCCACGAGGGACTGGATGACTCATCCCCAGATGACACGATTCGTGGCAACAAACCATCAAGTCCACTGCCAAACTCCATCATGGGACCCCACGAATTGTGGTTGCTGACCACGAGTTGTGGTCTCCACCCCTGATCCCCACTGCCCATGATTTCCTTGCTAAATCTCCAGTCCAGACCACAGGTGACTCCACGAGTCGTCTGTCCTGATCACGACTCGTGGTCGTGCCCGTGGTGACCCCTCCGGACCAAACTCCTCTTTCCTTGACCACGAGTCACCCCATGACTCGTGGTCCCTCCTCACGGTTCACCTAACAACTCGTTCTGTGATCCGGTGTAGAATTTCAGTTTTTCTCCATTTCAACTTCCGGGTCTAATCTTTGGGCTTCCATGGTATAACAATATCTTCCCCTTGGAAAGATTCATCCTTGAATGTTGGAAAACACACAGAAAAGCAGAGATATGTAATTATCACATTCAAATATTGATTATTTAAATCGAAAACTTACAGAATGACTACCTCCGATTCAAACTACACTGCAGAACTGAATTCACGAATCATACATACACCCACTTACATAAAAGAAACTTGTGCACATGAACTAAACATGAAACTAAATAGAGTCATAGGTAAAAACCGATACATCAGGTCGGAACTGAGCCGGTAGAAAATAAATGTGGGTATTTATCCTTCATATCCGCTTCGGCTTCCCATGTAGCTCCTTCAACATGAAGATTGCTCCATAACACTTTAACTGAAGCTATTTCATTATTCCTTAGCCTCCAAATCTGACGATCTAATATTTCCACCGGAACCTCCTCATAGCTAAGGCTATCCTTCACACCAACACTGTCCACCGGGACTACTAAAGCTAGATCTCCCAAACATTTCTTCAAAAGCGATACATGAAACACAGGATGCATGGAAGATAACTCTAAGGGCAACTACAACTCATACGCCACCTTACCAACTCTCTTCACAATTCGGTAGGGGCCAACATAACGGGGAATAAGTTTTCCTTTCTTCCCGAACTGCATCACTCCCTTCATGGGAGATACCTTCAGAAACACCGAATCATCCACTTCGAACTCCAATTCTCTCCTTCTTACATCCTCATAGGAGTTTTGGCGACTCTAAGCGATTTTCACCGAGTCTCATATCAATTGAACCTTCATAATAGCCTCATGAACCGAATATGGCCATGTCATAGCTTCCTCACTAACCTCAAACCATCCGATGGGAGATCTACATCTCCTCTCATAAAGAGCCTTGAACGGTTCCATTTGAATACTACAATGGCAAGTGATAATCCTAGCCAACTTTGAAGTCAATCAAGCATGCCCTCAACATGTCCTCGAGGGTCTGAATTGTCTGCTCCATTTGACCATCCGTTTGCGGGTGAAATGTTGTGCTGAGTTTAACCTGTGTACCAAGCCCTTTTTGAAATTACCTCCAAAACTGAGAGGTAATTTTAGTACCTCGGTCTAAAATGATATATATGGGCTCCCCATGCAATTGGACCAACTCTCGGATATATAGTTTGGCATAATCCTCCGCCGAATCTGTAGTTTTGACTGGTAGAAAATGTGCGGCATTGGTCAATCTATCTACCACAACCTAAATAGAATCATAGTTTCGATGAGTACGAGGTAGACCTGTGATGAAATCCATATTAATCTCTCCCAACTTCCAAGTGGGTATGCTAATATCTTGAAGTACGCCTCCCGGCCTTTGATGCTCGACCTTTACTTGCTGACAGTTTGGGCACTTGGATACGAATTCTGCAATATCCTTCTTGATGCCATTCCACCAATATATTTCTCACAAATCATAATACATTTTGGTGGCATCTGGATGAATAGAGTACCTAGATCCATGAGCCTCATGCAACATCCGGCTTCTCAAATCATCAACATGTGGAACACATAGGAGACCCTAGTACCGAAGCACACCATCTCCCCCTTGGGAGAAGACCTCCACCTTTTGACTGCTAACGACTTCCTTCAACTTTACCAAAATCGGATCCTCATCTTGTTTATCTTTAACATCAGTCACCAAGGATGATTCGGACTCATTCTGGACAACAACACCGCCATCGGTCGAGCCGACCAACCTAACTCCCAACCTTGCGAGTCGATGTACATCTTTCACCAATTCCTTCTTTCCTTTATCCACATTGGACACACTCTCCATAGAGAGCCTACTAAGTGCGTCCGCTTCTACATTATCCTTACCCGAATGGTAAAGGACACACATATTGTAGTCCTTGCATAGCTCCAACCACCTCCTTTGCCGAAGATTGAAATCTTTCTGCGTGAACACATATTGTAAGCTCTTGTAGTTCGTAAACACATCCACGTGAACCCTATAAAAACAATGTCACCACATTTTCCAGAGGAATACCACTGTGGCCAATTCAAGATCATGGGTCGCTAATTCATCTCGTGGACTTTCAACTATCTTGAGGCATATGCTATCACTTTCCCATGCTACATCAACACACACCCAAGTCCGATCCTTGAAGCATCGCAATACACCACGAATCCATCGGTACCCTCGGGTAGGGTCAACAATTGTGATGAAGTGAGTCGAGTCTTCAACACTTGGAAGCTTCTCTTGAAAGACGATCCTGGGTAAATGATACCTGTTCTTGATGGTGACCTTTTTCAATTGCCGATAATCAATACACATGCGAAGAGAACCATCCTTCTTTCGGCCAAAGAGAATTGGTGCACCCCATAGAGACTTGCTCAATCTAATGAAACCCTTATCAAACAAGTCCTTCAATTGCTCTTTCAACTCCTTTAGCTCGACTGGAGCCATCCTGCAGGGAGGAATAGATATAGGTTGCGTGTCGGAAAGATGGTCAATACCGAAATAAATCTCCCGCTCAAGAGGAACACTTGGCAAATCAGCAGGAAAGACCTCTAGATACTCACGTACTACTGGAACTGACTGGATAGTCAGGGTCTCGGACTCAACATCCTTAACCCTAACTAGATGATACATGCAACCCTTACAAATCACCTTCTTGTCCTTAAGGTAGGAAATGAAATGACCTACAGGCACAACTGAACTACCCTTCCATTCTAAGACTGGCTTACCCAGAAATTTGAAATCTACTGCCCGGGTTCTACAATTAATTGAAGCATAGCATGATAATAGCCAATCCATGCTGAGAATAACATCAAAATCAGTCATGGCTAACTCTATCAAATCTGCTGAGGTGACCTTATGAAGAACTGAGAATGGGCAACCTGTATACACCTGTCTAGCTATGACTAAGTCACCTACTAGAGTAGAAAGTAAGAAGGGTTCTGACAAGACTTCGGGACTGACTCAGAAGCTACTGTCAACATAAGGTGTCACAAAAGACAAGGTAGCACCTGGATCTTGCAAAGCATAAACATCAATATGGAAAACTTGCAATATACTAGTGACCACATCCGGGGAGGCCTCCTACTCCTGACGGGAGGCTAAAGCATAGAATCTGTTTTGTCGCTGACCGCCAGCTGTGCTAGTAGATGCCCCCTGATGTGCTGTGCGTGCGGGAGGGGTTGCTAAACTAGAAACTGGGCCTCGGGCCCCAACCTGATCTTTTCTTGGTGCTGGACAATCTCTAAGCATATTTCCGAGCTGCCCACACCCGAAACAAGAACCTGAACCTACCAAGCACTAGCCTGTGTGCCCTCGACCACATCTGTCACAAGATGGGATGCTAGAATCTGCGGGTCTACTTCTCTGAACCCTCGATCCCGATGCTCGCCCTCTTTGATCATTTCTAGTCTTGTATGGCACACTCAATGCTGAAGATGTTGGGGATGATGATCTTTGGTGAGTCTGCTGTCGTGCCCACCCTCAGACCTCTACTGAGAGAATTTGTGGTCCTCGGTCCTGGCCCTCTTGGCCTCCCTCTCTCTCGAATGTGCCGCCTCCATCTGCTATGCATACAACACTATCTATGCGAAATCCATATCATGATGGAGCATAGCGGTCCTACAATCCTTGTCCAAATATACTGCTACTCAAGGGACGAGTCTACTCACCCGCAACCTCTGATCGGCTACCAACTCTGGGGCATATTTTGATAGGCGAGTGAACTCAAGGGAATACTCTTGTACATTTATTCTCCCTTTCTTCGAATTCATGAACTCAGCTGCCTTTAGCTCCCTCATCTCACGAGGGACGAACCGGTCTAGAAATGCAACATGGAACTCTTCCCAAATGACCGGACTAGCTCCTGCAACCCTGCTATCCTTCCATTGGTGAAACCAGATATGCACGACCCCTTTTAATTGATAAAAGGCCAACTCGGCGCACTCAACCCCATTCAACCCCATGAGTTGGGTGATCTTGACAATCTCGTCTACGAACTCATGTGGTTCCTTATCTATCTTGGACCCAAGTAACTCCGGCGGGTTCATCCTCAAGAGGTCTCTGACCGAGCCGCTGCTACGTTGCAATTTTGCGGAACATGCACAACGGCCTGCTAATTGACCTGAGCGGTCAAGGCCTGCGCAAACATTTGAATAGCGGCCCGAAATTCAGCATGGGCAGCTGGCTCCCGTGCTTGGGGCTCTTGAACTGGTGGGGCTTGCTGATGCCCATGACCATTTCCATCCCTGTGGACTTCACCATCTCCATTTCTCCTTCCATTCACTCTTCGAGGAGCCGTGATTCTGCAGTCTCAAATAACATGAATTAGAAGAATAGAAAGACTTTTCATCGCACGGCGTAGATCATGAAAGAAGGGAACATTTCATAAATGTCTCGTAGCATTTTCGTCATAAGTGTGGCGCTCTTCACGCACATGAAAAAGACTCTACTTAATGTGGATCTCAGACACCCTAGGACACTTCAAAACCTAATACTCTGATACAAAGTTTGTCACGACCTGAATGAAGGCCCGGATCATAACACAGGACAAGGAGCCCCGTGAGACCCCAAGTAGACCCATGGCATAAGTATACATCTAACTCAATCAAGGATTGAATAACCAACAATACAATCACAGAGGAAGTCTAACTTAAATATAACATCAGAATATAAAATCCGAAGCTGAATACATACATATGTCTGAATAGCCTCTAAATATGACAAGTTGATGGGACAAGATCCCAACTAACTCAACAAGCTGAAACTGAAATATATAAAGAAAAGTTGAATAGTCTAGTCCTCGAAAGATGAGGACTCACCAACAAGCCAACGCTAACTCTGACAGACTGACTAAGAGCGGGGCTGAAGTTGAGTGTCGGGTCCTGTATCATGAAATGATACAGCAAAGAAAGTATGTGGTCAGTACGTGAAAGGTACTGAGTATGCAAGGTAAGTAAAACCGCTAAAATAAGTAAAAATCATTTAAAGACGATGCATAAATTAAAACATAAACATCAGTAAATTGAGAGTAGGGCTTGCATGTATTCTTTCTGAAATCATGATCTCTTCATAACATGACATTACATAACTTCATAACATCATCACTTGATCGATTGACTTAAAGCTGAATTCTGACATTTATAAGTAAAAACTGAACATTGAGTCAAACTTACTTTAGAACATGCATTTACATAAATCTCATAAGTAATGAATATGCATATCTGAAATAATGCAAAACAATGGGAGACTCTTCTTTTAACTGACATACCACGATAGAGATCATGTAGTCCCCGCTATTACACTCAAGTGGGCAGAGCCACCTAAAGCCTTGCCAGGGCTAAGGATGCTACCATGATATCGATATCAATCTCATAGGCCATTAGGCCGGGCATAGCTCACAAGGGAGGTCCCAGGTAATATATAATAGTATCAACCTACGTTGGCACATAGCTCTAAGGCATAGGGTGATCGACCCTTAGCCTACTCGGTGCTAGACACTACTCCCAAAAATATGCATATGCTCTATATCATATATAATGAAGCTAAGCATCATCTATTGACGAAGCTCAATGATCAAATACATCTCAAATAGAAATCATGCATATGAGAAGCTTTAGTTCAAAACATACCACAAGCTAAAAATATAAAATTGGGAGTCTTCATTCCAAAATAATGTGCTAAGCTTAATTCGGGAAAATCATCATTCATACCTAACATGTGGGCATTGCATAAAGCTTTATCATACTTAGAAGTACTCAATTATCATCAAAAACATAACTATAAACAAGGGTAGTTTCAAATCATGCTTTTCATCATAATATCTCATCATTATAACATATACATCACAAATCTCACTTCTCATGAACATCTCATCAATAGGCTTTAAAATTCATAAGACTAGATACATGATTTGTAATAGAAATCATTGTAAATATTGCCCATGCTTCATAATTCAATAATAGAATCATAATCAATTGTTACCGATGTGTAGAAATAGATAATTCATGCATTTGGGTAAAAATCTCGTAGATAAAACATGGAACTTCATACTTTTTAGAGAAGGATTGGGAATGGGTGTGCAAGAAATCACCCATTCATAACCCTACATACCTTTTGGAGGCTGATCTTACTCTCCCTTCAATGCCCAAAAGAAAATAGAAGGACAAAACCTTGAATCAACCTTGATCACCTCTCTATCAATCTTCTATTCTTTTGTATGCATGAATGAAGACTTTAGGATAATTTACCCCTCTTAAACCCACCTTTCATAGCTTAAAACAATGTAGTTTAGGACTTTAGAGTATAGAAATTATGAAAAGACCCTTACTTAAATCGCGGGGTTTTGCTGACTGGTAGTCCCCACGAGGGACTTGACCTATCGTCCCCCGATGCCATGACTCGTGGCCACGAACCGTCAATACCACTACCAAATTCCATCAGGGGACCCCACAAATTTTGGTGCTGACCACGATGCGTGGTCTCCACCCATGATCCCCACTGCCCTTAATTTCCTTGCAAAATCTCCAGTCCAGACCACGGGTGACTCCATGAGTCGTGTGGCCTGACCAAGACTCATTGTCATGCCCGTGGTGACTCCTCCAGACTACACTCCTCTTTCCTTGACCACGAGTCACCCCACCAGTCGTGATCCCTCCTCACGAGTCACCTAATAACCCATTCTGTGATCTGGTGCAGAATTTCAGTTTTCTCCATTTTCACTACCGGGTTTGATCTTTGGGCTTCCGGGGTATAACACATCTCTTGTTTGAAAAGCCTCTAAACATGACGAGTTTATGGGACAAGACCCACACTAACCCAATAAAGCTGAAATTGAAAATACATGGAGGAAATCTGAATAAGTCTAGTCCTGCGGAGATGAGGACTCACCAAAAACATAAGATGCAACTCTGAAGACTGACTATAAACGGGGCTGAGCTTGAGAGCCGGGTCCTGTATCATGAAATGATACAGCATAGAGTATGCGGTTAGTACGTGGAATGTACTGAGTATGCAGGGTAAGTAAAACCGCTCAAATAAGTAAATCAGTTAAAGACATGCATAATGTAAAATATAAACAATAAGGACCTGAGAGTAGGGCTTGCATCCATTCTTTCTGAAATCGTGATCTCATCATATATAACATCACATCATAACTAAATCGATTGACTCAAAGATGAAATCTGGTAGAAATGAGTAAAACTGAAAATTGAGTCAAACCTACTTTAGAACATATATAGATATATAAATCTCACGAATGATGAACATGCATAACAAAAATCAAGAGGAACAATGGGAGACTCGTCTTTTAACAGACATGCCACGATAGAGCTTACATGGTCCCAACAATCACACTCAAGTGGGTAGAGCCGTTGTTGACACCCATTTTGACCTCCCTATCCGTCTAAGCTGCATATCAATATACATGTGTATTTTAAAATTACCTTTCATACGAAATTATTTAATTTGCATTTGTAATATTCTAGCATTAATTAACATAT